>VWZE01017664.1:48703-71254 GCA_013396675.1 Eubucco bourcierii
AAAAAAAAAAGTATTATGGTTTTAACAGATTTCCAGGAGGCTGAATTTCAAGTAGCACTGTCAAACTATAGTGTGTCTGGAAGTTTCTGGCTAGCACCCAAGCCAGATTGTCCAAACCTGTTTGCTTTCAGTGTTTCCAGTCACAACCTGAATCCAGTTAATCTGAACCTTCTGCAAAGTGACCACTAAGCTTTAGGGGTTGTCACCCCCAAACCTCATCCATAGCTGCTGGGAGCCCTTTGCCCTTTGACATCACCAGAGCTGATGATTGCCAGCTGCAACACAGTAGCTTTCTGCTGAGAGATTCATCTGCGAAGCTCTTCAAACTTCACAACACTGCATCTCTGAAGTGCGACACAGCTTCACTGTGTGCACATGTGAAACCTGGCCTGAAGGAAAGTCTAAGTGCAAGAGTCACTGCCAAAACCTGACTCTTTCCTTTCAACCCTTTCCACAGACTCTCTGAGGTGACCACCCCAACACCAGGTCAGAGACTGGTCATGGGCTATCAGAGGTCAGCAGCACCCACCACATCCCTCCTGGCTGTACACCTGTTGCTCTTCCTGCAGGCTGGGGGCTTATTCTGGGTCTTTAATAAGTTTAAAGTGGAATCAATTCCCACACAGCTTCACCCTGTCCCCTAGGACAAGACAAAATAAATTCTCCAAAGTTCAGTGTTCTCCTTAGCCACAACAGATGCCTTGCCCCCTCTCCCACAAATCCCAAATCTAAAGCCAGTCGGTTCATACCAGATTTGGTATATATGACCATAAAAGACAAATGCTTGGGATTAAACTTGATCTGTGTCTGGGATGATGCCAAATGAACCATTTTATCTTTTATACAAAGTGAATTATTAAGAGTTTTGAAAAGCAAATCACAAGAGACACCTTGTTATCACATTGGGTTTTTATCTCTTGACCCCCATATGAAACACTTGAACTGAACCAGAGAGGCAGCACCACACTGCAGGGACAAGCTACCCAAAGTGTTTTCTCAGACCTCATGGTCAGTCCCAACACAGCCAAGACAAAGAACCGTGGCCAGCAAAATCTGGTTTAGCACTGCAGGAGTCAGGCCAAGGAAAACCTTGCAGAAAGCGGTGCCAAAACTGCTAGAAAAGGGGAACAGCAGGGGTAAAAGTTATCCAAACTGCAACTACTTGGGCTACTCCACTTCTAACAGAATTCGCCTTATACAACAATATATGTGACAAATGGTTATATTCCAAAGAAAGAGAGGTAATCGTATAGTAACCATGAGGCTACTGTCTGCTGCCAATTCTGTGCCTTAGAAGGGATGGAAAAAAGCCCACAGAAGTTAAAGAGCTTTGCAATCAAACAGAACTAATGAGGAAATGGGGAGACACAGGGCATGGTGTGAGCCAAGCCACACTGGAGATAAGACTCAGACTTTACCCTAAATGGAGACACCACAGCAGTGAAACCCCACACAGACTGTCAGAGGCTACAGGCACAGGACTGACAGAGTTGAAGAACTGCCAGCTCAAGTCACACGTGTAGAAACCCATTTACACAAGTCTCTGATTCACGGCCACAGTCTCAAGAACTATGTATGAGAACTGCCAGCACTAAGCGCCAAAAACACAGGCTACAAGAAGTCAAGAAGCTAAGAGGCTCAGTATGAAGGTGCATCCTCTCTCCTTTCCAGGTTTTCTAGCTTTGGTTCCAAGCCACTGCTACTGAAAGCCTCTCTTAGAATCATAGAATCATAGAATAGTAAGGTTGGAAGGGACCTCAAGGATCATCTAGTTCCAACCCCCTGCCATAGGCAGGGACACCTCCCACTAGTACAGCTCACTCAAGGCCTCATCCAATCCAATGAACACATCCAGGGAGGGAGCATCCACAACCTCCCTGGGCAACCTGTGCCAGTGCCTCACCACCCTCACTGTAAAGAACTTCCTCCTAACATCCAGTCTAAATCTCCCCTCTGCCAGTTTAAGCCCATTGCCCCTTGTCCTGTCATTGCAGGACCTTGTAAATAATCCTTCCCCAGCCTTCCTGTAGGCCCCCTTCAGATACTGGAAGGCTACTATCAGGTCCCCTCGAAGCCTTCTCTTCTCCAGGCTGAAGAGCCCCAACTCTCTCAGCCTGTCCTCATAGGAGAGCTGCTCCAGCCCTCTGATCATCTTTGTGGCCCTCCTCTGGACCCGCTCCAACACTTCCATGTCCTTCCTGTGCTGAGGGTTCCAGAACTGCACACAGTACTCCAGGTGGGGTCTGACGAGAGCAGAGTAAAGGGGCAGAATCCCCTCCCTTGCCCTGCTGGCCACGCTTCTCTTGATGCAGCCTAGGACTCGGTTGGCTGTCTGGGCTGCATGTGCACACTGCAGACTCATGTTGAGCTTTTCATCAACCCAGACTCCAAGGTCCTTTTCCTCAGGGCTGCTCTCCAGCCATTCCCCACCCAGCCTGGATTTGTGCTTGGCATTGTGCCTACCCAGGTGCAGGACCTTACACTTGGCCTTATTGAATTTCATGAGGTTGGCCTGAGCCCACCTCTCCAGCCTGTCCAGGTCCCTCTGGATGGCATCCCTGCCCTCTAGCAAGTCGACTGTGCCACACAGCATGGTGTCATCTGCAAACTTGCTGAGGGTGCACTCCATTCCTCTGTCCATGTCACTCTCTTGTCAGCCCTAACCCCTTATGAAGTCTAACAAGGAAGATGTAAACCACTTCTCTAGCACACAACATTTTCTCTTGATGATAGCAATATAAAGCATAATTAATCTCATCTTTGTCTGTTTGATTTTCTTCTTTTTCCACACTGAACTGATTCAACTCTAAAAGGTTCTCAGAGGTTAGAAAAAATGACAGACAGACAAAGGCTAGAAACATCATTCTGCGAGTTGCCTCCCTCTTCATTATGCTTTCAAAAACTCTGACACAAGAACTAGATGTCAGAACACCCAATAGGCTTTCACTACACAGAACCACCATACTGCTTGCACTTCTCTGCCATCTGTGCCTTCGAGCACTGCACTGCAAGGAAAACTCACTTCAAGTCTGTCCCACGCAGTTTTTAGATCCCCTGCAGAACTGCTTCCTCAGAATGGAGGTCCCATCTCTGCTAGAAATACCTCTACCAGTAACTTTGTTATTTGGGGTCTGGTTGCAGAGCTTTTGCACTCTGCTGCCCAGTGACACACAGGTAAGCCTCTTTCTCTACAATATTATTCCCCTGTAATATATGCTACCAAGGCAGAATTTCTGCGTGTGCTGGAGGTTGGTTTTCCTTTGTTTGAACTGCATGCCCCTGGTGCTGTATGGGGCTGTCAGGTGGCACCAGCACACGCAGACAGAGCACAGCTCCAGGAAGCATCAAGAGCCTGGTTCATGAAAGACTCCTCAGTACCACCAACTATCACTGAACAGCTCCCTGCAGGACAAGGAAGCTGCTGTCCTGGAGAAGAGAGATGTCACTGATTCACCTTGAAAGCTTTCTTCCTTTTTTTGCATCACCTAGCAGGAAATAAACAGCAGAGTTGCTCACACTGCACAGTCCAAGCAACAATCATACAGCCACTCATGCTCTGCACACATGCTTTTACCTAAACACCACTCTCCTGCTACAGAAACCCTGTGCTCTGGCTCTTCTCATGACCCCACCACACAGTGGGAGTCAGTTCTGAGGATTCATAACACAACTCTTGAGCGCTCGCCAAACTGCCACCAACTCATCACACTCCAGAGCTGGCACCACTCGAGGCTAGCAGGCAGCAACAGGTTTTCTGGAGTGGAAGGATCCACCAAGAAGGTTGCTTATTAGAGGAAAAAAAAACCCCACACCCTAGGCAACCATTTTAAACAAAAGACAATACTTTCTGTACAGGCTTATGATCATTTTTAAATAGGTGCAGTTCTGTGAAGTCAGCACTTACACATCCTGCAAAGTAAACAATTAAAGGTGCAGTTTGCACTGAGATGGACACAGCTCATGCCTCCACATCAAACAACCCCAAGCAGCTTAGCAGAAGAATTTCACTGAACTAAGCTTGTGAAATGAGCAAGTTTACCGTAAAATGCTCCTGTGATTTGTAGTTCTCATCCAGGTACACGCGAGCTCTGTTGTAGTCTTTCATCGCATCGCTCGATAACAGCTCTCTAGAGGAGAAAGAAGAAATGGAAAGCATAAGGGAGATGCACAGACCCACACTGCCTCAGCATTGCTCTCTGCTCACTAATGTCAGCATCACCCAGAGGAGCTGCAGGTTGTCACCTCATTCTGGTGTGGCTTTCAGGGATGAGTGCCCTATGAAGACAGGTTGAAAGAGGTGGGGTTGTTTAGTCTGGAGAAGAGAAGGTTTCAGGGAGACATTAGAGCTTCATTTCAGTATCTGAAGGAAGGTTGGGGAGAGACTGTTTAGAAGGGCTTGTGGTAATAGGACAAGGGGCAACGGTTTGAAACTGGAGCAAGATAGATTTAGGTTGGACATAATGAGGAAGTTCTTCATACTGAGGGCAGTGAAATACTGGAACAGGTTGCACAGGATATGGTTGAGGTCCTGTCCCTGGAGACATTCAAGACCCGACTTGATGTGGCCTTGGGCAGCGTGATGTAGCTGGAGATGTCCCAGGTGACTGCAAGGTGGGTTGGACAAGAAGGGTTTTCACGGTCCCTTCCAGCCCAATGCAATGCGAGCCTTCAGCATTTGCTGTGGTACCCATAAGCTGCACACAGTATCACACTTCCGACAATGCTCAGTGACACGTGGGGACAGCTGTGCAGGAACTCAGGTCCCTGCTGACCACAGTCACCTATAAGGGGGTAAGCTGTGCTGCGGTGCCCTGCTTCTGAGCCTGGCAGCGCAGACTCCGGCAGCCGACAGCCCACCGCGCCAGCAGGGGGCGCAGGCAGGCCGCCACGGGGCGGAGGAGCCTATGGGGGGGCACTCCAGTCCCCTCCCTGCGGCCTCGTGCTTTGGGCACCGCCGGGCAGCAGATGCGCAGTTGGGGCTTTATTCCTCATTACCCTGATCTGATCTGAGTGCTAATAAATTAAACTAATGTCCCCAGGCCGAGCCTGTTGTGCCAGTGATGGTAACGCCCTTCTCACGACCCCGTTTTGCTCTCTTCTCTCTCCCCTGTCCAGCTGAGGAGGACAGTGCCCATGATGATAACTGGCGAGTGATGTCCCTGCCCTTAACTCCCGTTTGCTCTGTTCTCTCTCCCCTGTCCAGCTAAGGAGGACAGTGACAGGACACCACACTTACTTCACAAACTTGTCGACGTGAGACATTGAAGCTTCATAGTTTTTTCCTCCGAATTCTTGACAGTGCAAAGCCATGAAGTGGGGCTTGTGTGCATGGACAACCTGCAATAAACAGACACACAAGCATGACAAAGTTGTACCCACAACTTCCATCACACAACACAAACACAGATGTGTTACTTCTGCAGGGAGGGTGATCAGCTGGCAGCTGTGAAGGAACTGGCAGAACACTAACAACGAACTAAGAGGAGTTTGATTTTGTCAGGCACATAAAAAGACTTAATATACAATCATTATCTCAAATGCCTTCCAGCTGATATGTTTTGGTTTTTTTAACCATGAATGAGTTCCTAGGCATTCAAAGCAAAAATATAACCTCTTCCAACTCACCTCAAAGAGGAGCTGACACCACTGAGATCATCAAAACATGCGAGTTGGAAGAATTTAGACACTTAGAATCATAGAATCAGTCAGGGTTGGAAGGGACCACAAGGATCAGCCAGTCCCAACCCCCCCACCATGGGCAGGAACAACGTACCCTAGATCAGGCTGCCCAGAGCTTCAGCCAGCCTGGCCTCAAACACCTCCAGGGATGGAGCCTTAACCACCTCCCTGTGCAACCCATGCCAGGCTCTCACCACTCTCATGATGAAAAACTTCCTCCTCACATCCAGTCTGAATCTCCCCACCTCCAGCTTTGATCCATTCCCCCTAGTCCTGTCACTACCTGACATTCTAAAAAGGCCCTCCCCAGCTTTTTTGTAGGCCCCCTTCAGATCCTGGAAGGCCACAAGAAGGTCACCTGGGAGCCTCCTCTTCTCCAGACTGAACAGGCCAAGCTCTTTCAGTCTGTTCTCATAGCAGAGGTGCTCCAGCCCTCTGAGCATCCTTGTGGCCCTTCTCTGGACACCCTTCAGCATGTCCACATCCCTCTTATAATAGGGGCTCCAGAACTGGATGCAGTTTAATTAATAACTCAAGTGCCTTTCTTCCACTACTCCAAAATATCTCAAATTAAATTGTGACAGAATGCTGATTAGCTGTCACATTAGGTGTTTTTATTTATGAAGTATCTCATTTATGAGAGTATTTAAATCTCACATATTCTTTGGGGTGTGTGTACACACATCTCTAACATAGGTACAGAAACCCATCAGCATTTCACATTCTCATCTTGTGTAATGCAAGCACCTCAAATGTGAAGCAGCCCTGGGTTGCACTCGCCATACTACTAAAACCTCATGCACCAAACAAACATACAGCACTAACAAACCTGCTGCTGCTTTAAAACACACATTCAGCCTTCCTTTATCCTAGTAAGTTTTCTCCGCCTTGACTACATTCAGCACTGCAAACAACAGATCTACAAATGTCCCTGTGTTGCTATTGCATCTCTGTAATTCCTAGTTCATGTCTGCTGAATTAATAGACACAGGATACAGAACTATACTTCAGTGGAGAGCACTGAAGGGGAAAAGGACATGGTGGTCCTAGTGGATGGCAGGTTGACCACGAGCCAGCAATGTGCTCTTGTGCCCAAGAATGCCGTTGCCATTCTGGGGTGTTATTAGAAGGGCTGCGCTTAGTAGGTCAAGAGATGTTCTCCTCTCCCTCCACTCTATGTCCAGTTCTGGGTCCCCCAGTTCAAGAGGGACATAAAACTGCTTAGGGGAGTCCAGCACAGAGCCGCAAGGATGATGAAGGGAATGGAACATCTCTCTTATGAGGAGAGACTGAGGCAGCTGGGGTTGTGCTGCTTGGGGAAGAGGAGACTGAGAGGTGACCTCATCAATGTTTATAAAGATGTGCAGGTTGAGTGCCAGGAGGCTGGAGCCAGGCTCTGCTTGGTGATGCCTGATGACAGGACAAGGGATAATGGGTGGAAGTTGAAGCATAGGACGTTCCATGGAAATAAGAGGAAGAATTTTTTTTTCACTGAGGGTGAAAAAGATCTCTGAAGATATTCAAGACCTGCCTGGATGCGTTCCTATGTGATCTGGTATAGGTGATCCTGCTCTGGCAGTGGGATTGGACTGGATAAGCTTTGAAGATCCCTTCCAAACCCTAACATTCAGTGATTTCTGTGATTTTATAAGCCTAGGAAAAAAAAAAAGGCATTGTCACAAGTTTACAGGGTAAAAAAAGTAATCACATGAAAGATCTGAAATACAATTGGTTGAATTTTTTGACTGGGTGGCACCTGGCAGTCCCAGTCAGTGCCAAGGCCACCTTGTCTGCATGGCCCATCCGAGGCGGCATGGTCTGGTTTCCATGGGTTGTTTTGAGTGCAGTAATGTATTAACTCTGTAAGCAATCTGAGGGGCTTTCTGCCATGCTGGGTGCACAGCATCCTCTCCCTTTCTTCAGCTGAGGATGGATGAAAGACAAATGGCCAGGAGATGGGCATAAGTGCAGAAAAAGTTCTAACTTCAACACACCATTATGAACAACTGAAAAAAAACAACCAACAGGGACATCTATTCTTTGGTACTCATTTCACTGGGGGGGGGGGGGGGGGGATTGGAGATAAGNGGGTTTCAGTGGCTTGGAGATGTCATGCTGAGGGATATGGTTTGGTGGTGACGGATTAATAGTTGGACTTGATGATCTTGGAAGTCTATGTTTTTTGGTTTGGTTTGGGTTTTTTTTTTTTGCTGCCAGTACCCTGCCACTCTGCAAAGGGACAGACAAAACAAACCTTTGCATGCCTGCTTTTTCATTATGTATATCAATAGTGACTAATGTTACTATAAAAAAAAGTCTTTAAAAATGTATCTTTTAAACCAGGGTAGAAAGAAATTGTCATTTGATCTGATGACAGAGTGTGAAATTCCTCATTCCTGACCACGCAAATAATCTCATTAGCAAACTGAGCTCAGGGGCAATGAGCTGAAAATGAGCAAATCCCAACTGCAGCTGCTTTCTGGTGAGAAAAAGGCAAACAGCAAAGCCACCTCCTTTTAAGCTACCACCCTTACGTGATGGCAGCAGAGCTGCTCAGCTCCGAGCAGCACAGCAGAGGGACTGGCACAAGTCTGTCCATGACCACAAGTGACACCTTCTGTTCTCTTAAATGGATTCTTGGGGCACACATCCCTTGGGCACAGGAGGGCAAGTCAGTAGCAAGGCCTTACCCTGGCTGGTGGCACATGGCTTCCCAGGAACGTCCTTGGGACACTAGTCTGCTCAGCACCCCGGGAGCAGGTGTCCCAGGCTGCACGGTAGACACCATTCACTGGAGCACGCCCAGGAAGAAGCGCAGGGGCAGCAGATGGACAGCCAGTAAGCCGAGTGCCAGCCTGGGCATGGGGAAGCCTGGCAGCAGCTCACCAGCAGAGCTGCTGGGTATACAGCATACTCCTGCGGACAGACCACGCCGAGCTCAGCCAAGTGCAGCATTTCTGACCTCCGCTGGGGCAGACGCGCAGCAGGGAGATAACGGCAGCTGATTTCTGAGAGACTTCAGACAAGTCACTTCCTCTGCCCTACCTCAGCTTCCCCATCATCGAAACACATCTCAACACCGGCCTGCTCGCCGAGGCGTTGGAGATAAGCTAGTGACAAGTGTTACTATATAAAGGGGAAAGTAAACACTCCCTCCCGCACACGTGTGTGGGTCCTGGGACACTGCAGGCAGCGCATTAGTGCTGGGCTCTGCCTCACTGTAAAAGCAGCAACCTTGCTTTAGGAACAGGCCAGCATCAGCAAGGACTGAGAGTGAGCTAAAAAAAAAACCAAAAAAAAAACAATGGAAAAAACCAAACAAACCACCAACCACAAAAGGGGAGTACTGGCTACACAGGTAAAAAAATACCTGGAACCTGAGAAATTATACCCAACTGGTACACATGCATTTGTTCTAACTATGAAAGCTTACTCCGACTCCACTTACTTTGTAGTTTTACACGCCATTAAGAGAAAACTTTGCTGAGAAAGCTTTTGCTCAGTATCTTGTCCAACACCAAACACAGCACTGAACAGGACACAGTGATTTTGAAAATAGAAAAAGTAGGGTTTGGCTACAACTAACATTCAGGAGAGAGGTTTCTGTTTCTGAAAAGTCTAAATGTTTATAATTTTCAGTGAAAACTGCTAAACATAAACTTCAGATCTGCACCGAGCTGTGGAAACCAAATTCCAAGGCCAACTCTTCTCTGCTTAAAGGCATTGAAGCCCATGAGCTGCAGGCAGAAGGGGTACCAGGCAGGATCCCCAGGCACCCCAAGAGGCAGGGGCATGCAGCAGGACATCATGCACACTGCCCTGCCCACGGTGGGGGGAGGCTCTGCCCACAGAATCACAGCACAGGGGTGACACAGCCAAACAGAAACAAGTGTCCCCTAGAGATGCTCCTTCCTTCCTAAGGCTCTGCTTTAGGGGACCACCTGACAACAGCCTGCAGTCACATCAGCACCCAGCTAACAACAGCACATCTTCATGACATTTAGCTTGTTGGCTCATTTCCTTCACTGTCTGGGAGACAAACACTAACCAAACACAGCCCATGAGCTCATTTGTGGTCCCTACATAAGATGCAGTCCCTGCTCTCCATGTGCTTTATCGCTCCAGATCGGTTTGGGGTTCCAAGTCCTGACCTTATCTGTTTGGATAGCTCTATGAAATTGCCATAATTGGAGAACAGTTGTAGCTATTTATCTGGTGAAGCAAACAGGTCCAACTCTCAGTGATTCAAAGCTCCACATCCAGTCCTTGCTTACTGCACACAGCAGAGCTGTGCAGGCACCTTGTGCTGCTCATTTTGACTGTTACCACAGTTTGCTTCACTGAGATCTCTCCTCACACATCTAGTAAAACTAATCAAGTGATGGCAGTCAAATAAACAGTTCCAAGTACTATCTAGACATAACCTGTTTCACATCTATGACAGATGAGTAACAGGAGCCTTGAACATGGAGTCCAGCCTTGAGAAAAGGCTGAGAACATCTTTGCTGTGCTGCTGCTGCAGCAGTCACAAATACATTTCCAGGTTCTGAGCCGAGGTGCAGGAAAGAGGTTTTTGTTTGCATTCAAATCCTTGAGAGCCTGAAATGACAGCAGGTATTAAAACCCCANACATCAGTGAAAGGCCTTGGTGGCATTCATCACAGGTTAAACCACAAAACCATACCTAAATACTAGCTGCACCCTCTCATATAATAAATACCCTCCAACTAAGAGCAAATTGGCTCCACTTCATTACCTTTTACTAGTTTGCTACTGTTATGAAAGAACACACAGTCCATAATAATGAGCAATGAATGCTTCAGAGCTGGAAACACACAGCTGCCAGAGGTTAAAGATCATACACAAGATCACGTCAACACTGAATTTCCATCCACAGAAGCACAATGTTTTTTTTAAAACAAAGTTGGGCATTATTCCCAATTTCTGATCACAAATACAGTGAAAAGAAAGCCATGAGCAGAAGTTGGTTTTGGGAATACAGGGAATGGAGCAAGATGCTCCAATGTAGCTAAGTACGAATACCAAGTGGTGAAAAATGTAACGTTGATCTCTTTCCAATCTTGCAGGTCTTTGTCCATTTGGACAGGGATGGAAGAGGTGTGTGTCTGTGCAGTCAGGGTGCTCCGAGCTCAGCACGTTACAAGTCTGCTGGAGCTTTGGCAGGACCTGGGAGAGGATACAGCCCCACAGTGTCCAGTTGGCCAGCTCTGTTCTCAATATGGGCACAGGAGCGAGGGCATCATTTTCAGACTGACTTTTGCAAGTGCACAGCCAAGCAGCAGGAGTGCAGATAAGCCTGCTCCTTGTGCTTCTGCACTTCAAATCCAACTTCCAGCTCATACCAGGTGATTCAAGGGACAGTGGTGATAGTTTGTAGGGTTTTGTTGTTACAGTATCCTGACATTTCCTGTCCCTGAGAGAGTTTTCTTCTATTGACACACAACACCTGCCATCACACCTTAGCTAGGACAGAGAAACACTGTTAGCAGCCGAGAGTGTTCTGTAATTAAGAAAGGCTGCCAATGTGGCTGACTACGGCACTGGAATTCAACACCCCCATGCATAAAAAATTTGTTACATTTTCCACAGCCTGCCTGTGTGTGAACAACCCCATAGATTTGATGCAAGTTATTCACAGACCTCATAGCAGAGGTTTGCCTGCAAACTTTGCCTGGTTTGCTGAGAAGCAGAGATTAGTGAGGCGCAGGAGGCAGAGAGCAGGGAATGGGACTGCCATGGCCAGGGTGGGTTTGCCCTCAACCCACAGCAGAATGGTGCTGGGTACCTTCCAAAGAAGGTCTGCAATTTTTAAGTGAAGCCACCCCTGGTGTCTGACCTACAGTGAGGAGAAGCACTACCCCCTGAGCCTGCCACCAGAGCTGTGCTTTGGGGGCAGAAAGTCCTTGTCTCAGGGGAGAAGACTAGTATGAAGGTACTCACTGCTGTGCAACCTGAAAACACATTTGCCCAGAGCTGGAGATCAGCTCTGGTGCACCACCATACTGCAGTGTGGCCATAGCCAAGAAAGTCAGTGCCTAGCAATTGCTGCTCACTGTTTAATTTAATGGTACACAGGGAACTAAGGACAAGAGGAGACAGATTTGCGGTTACTGATCAGGGAAACACAGCAGAAGTAACTCCATGACTGGCATTTCAAGCTCATTACTGTAAATGACACTAAAGGGTCATCCTCAAGTAATTCATAGAATCACAGAATGGTAATGTTGGAAGGGACCTCAAAGTTCATCCAGTTCCAACCCCCTGCCATAGGCAGGGACACCTCCCACTAGTACAGCTCACTCAAGGCCTCCTCCAACCTGGCCTTGAACACCTCCAGGGAGGGAGCAGTCACAACCTCCCTGGGCAACCTGTGTCAGTCCCTCACCACCCTCACTGCAAACAACTTCCTCCTAACATCCAGTTTCAATCTCCCATCTGCCAGTTCAAACCCATTGCCCCTAGTCCCGTCATTGCAAGACCTTGTCAATAGTCCCTCCCCAGCCTTCCTGTAGGCCCCCTTCAGATACTGGAAGGCTACTCTAAGGTGTCCTGGAAACCTTCTCTTCTCCAGGCTGCAGAGCCCCAATTCTCTCAGCCTGTCCTTATAGCAGAGCTGCTGCAGCTCTCTGAGCATCTTCATGGCCTCCTCTGGACCCGCTCCAACAGTTCCATGTCCTTCCTGTACTGGGGGCTCCAGAAGATTCCTGAAGTGTTTTTTCTTAAACCTTTACAAGCTGACACAGGAGCAAAATCATCAGCTGGGTGAGCAGCTTTACACCTCCCCTGTCATTTGAACCACCAGAAGAAGGATTCTTGCAGACATCTGCTCTCCCTGCACCCCTTAGGTGCTATTAGACCCTGGGACTCCCTCAGTTCCAAAACACACAGGCTTCAGCTCCCCATCCACCTCACCCCTGTTTACAGTCCCAGCACTGGCTGGGCTTTGCATCCCACTCCTTCCTCAGCTTGACTGGTGTCTCCTGGGGAGGTCCTCAGTGAATCCACACCTTTCTCTCCACTTCTGCCACCTCCAAAGAGCAGACAAAACACAGCCCTTCCGAGTGCCCAAAGCAGAGCTGCTGAGTTGCTGCTCTGAAGCCTGCAGGTGGCACAGCTCTGTAAAGAAAGCAGTGACTAGAGGAGCCGGCATCAGCACCTAGTTTTTCAACATCAAAATGAGTATTTTTGTAAGCCTCATTTACAGGAGGAGGAAGTAGCAACTCCTGGAGGCTCCCTCCAAAACACAGACGAGGTACATACATGGAACATTTTCAGCAAGCTGATTTTTTTTTTTCCATTTAAGAAAGTAAAACAGTAAGAAAGGTTATGAGTAAGGGGGAAACGTGTTTCTAAATGCACAGAAATGCCACGTTTCTGAATTAATAAGCACTAATGAACGTGATATAAAAAGGAAACAAACTAATAAAGCAGAAGGATTTACTTGGAGTGTACAGTATGAAAGTCCTGAATAAGCTCCCCTGAACACTCACCACACCTCTGCTCCTCACAGACACAGCTACCCACAGCGCCCTGGCAGCGCAGGTAGCAGGCAGGCAGGGAGTAGGTTTGGGGAGTACACTGCCCTTTGCCACCTTCCCACCTCAGCCCACCACCACAGACGAGGGTCCTGCTCCACAGGGACTCAGCACTGGCACTGCCAGATGCAGGAGATGTTAGCCAGGCCACCACTTGTGGCCATGAGGAGAGGGAAGCAGCAAGCAGCACAGGCCTGTGTTTGCTCGCGGCGGGCACAGGATGCCACAAGTTTCCATGATGTCAGGGCCGCAGCCCATGCACACGTCTGTCCTGCAGCCAGGCAGGCTTTGCTACACCACCTGCAGGCTGGGGATTCAAACAAACCCACCTGAAGAGGGAAGGGAACCCAAACTGGCACCAGATGCTGGAGCCTGTAAGAGCGCTGTGATGTGAGTACCCTTGCCAGTTAATAAATAGGATCAGGTCACTAAAATAATTAAACAACCACTTTTCTGAGTGGCTGGGATTTGGTTGCTTGGGGTTTAGGTTTGTTGTGTTTCTGTTTTGGCTTATTTTATTTTCTTATCCTCTTTCTTTACAAGGGGTAATGCACAGAGTTTCCATGCTGCAGTACCAAGAGGACCTTCAGCTTTAGATAAACTTTTAATTTCTCTATAACTGCACATAAAGGCTCCAGATACTCTCAAACACCTTAAGAAACATTGAAATTGCACTGGGAAAAAAAACCCACCCAAACCTTCTACCTCTATATTCGCACCCTCTGCCATCAATGCTACACAGAGTTACATGAATTAGTGAAGATTTTCAATAGCTCCAGCTCCTGAACAAGTCCCACCCCAAATGCTAAGCCCAGCACTGCTGAAGAGGTGCAAGGGATCACAGAGAATCACAGAGTGGGTTGAGTTGGAAGGGATCTTAAAGATCATCTACTTTTAGCACCCTGCCATGGGCAGAGATGCTTCCTACTAGATCAGGTTGCTCAAGGCTCCAGCCAAGTTCCCTTTCAACACTGCCAGGCTTGGAGCCTCCACAACTTCTCTGGGCATCCTGCTCCAGTGCATCACCACCCTTCTCATGAAGAATTTCTAATTAATGTCCAATGTCAATCCAACTTCTTCCAGTCACTCCAGGACTTTGTACAAAGCCTAGATGGGGCTGAAGGGGGTGCAAGAAAAGAACCCTAAAGTAAACAAATACATCCACAAAAGTCCTATCCCTGTGCCCTTATGGCTCTTCTCACAAAGAGAATTTTAAAAGGCTGCTTTTAAAATGTCTTGTTTCCTTTTATTTTTGCCCTGTGAATTAATACTCAGGGGGTGAACCTAGGCACTGGCCACTTGACACAAGAGGGACAATCACCCATTTTGCATAGTCTGTGACTGCTCTGTCATTTGCATTACAGCTACTTCATCCAATCATCCAGTTTCTCACTCAGCATTGAACTCTGCCCCATGACACACAAAATCCTCCAAACTGCTATTCTCAGAGCTTGTTTTCACACTCTCCCCAACAGCTTCTTCCTCTCTTTGACTCCGGCTATATCTGGGGGGTCAGAGAATTTCTGCTCAAGAGGACAGGAGTCCAAACAGATTTAATACCCAAATTACAAGTAAGTATTCACAGTTGAAAGATGGAACACAATGACCAGCAATGTGCCCTTGTGGCCAAGAAGGTCAAGGGTGTCCTGGGGTGCATTAAGAAAAATGTGTCCAGCAGGTCTAAGAAGGTTCTTCTCTTCCTCCTCTGTTCTGCCCTGCTGAGACCACATCTGCAGTACTGTGCCCAGTTTTGGGCTCCCCAAATCAAGAGAGACAGGGACCTGTTGGAGAGCTCGACAGAGAGCTATGAGGATGATTATGGAACTTGAACATCACTCTTATGAAGAGAGATGGAGAGAGCTGGAGCTGTTTAGACTGCAGAAGACAGAGGGGATCTTATCAACATCTGTAAATATCTGAGGGTGGGTGTCAAGGTGAAGGTGCCAGGCTCTTTTTGATGGTGCCCAGTGACAGGACAAGGAACAATGGGTACAAGCTAGACCACAGGAGGTTCTACCTCAATGTGAGGAGACATTTCTATGCTATAAGGGTGACAGAGCACTGGAACAGGTTGCCCAGAGAGGTTGTAGAGCCTCTGGAAGGATTCCAAACCTGCCTGGACATTGTGATCCTGGGCAAGCTGCTGTGGACACTCCTGCTTTAGCAGCTGGGTTAGACCCCAGAGGTCACTTCCTACCCACACCACGCTGGGATTCTGTCAATGCAGAGCACAGGGCAGCATGGTGCTGAACTGCCCAGTTCATTCTGCAGTGCCAGGCTGATAGCAAGGAATGTGACAGAGCTGCAAGGGCTTCCTCAGCCATGGACAGGTTTTGCAGGGCATCCCAGTTACAAAGCCTTGGCAAAGCTGGGCCGGCACAGCAGTCTTGGGACATCCTCCCAGTAACAATCCCCCTCACCTTTACAAAATCCCTACTACACATTTCTCCAGCAAGCCCACCAGAGTGTGTGATGTGCTGAGCTGTTCAAGGACACCAACACCCTTGTGCCTTTTCACATGGTACCCACACAATCAATACCAGCCTAGGTGACAGTTGGCACCCAAGAGTTGGAAGGGAAAAGCAGACACCTCTGATGGGGCCACCACTTACTTCATGAACCAAAGAAACTAACTCCTCCAGCAAAAACACCCATGGCAGGCAAACTGTCCTCTCATCATCATCACCCTGCGTGATATTGAGGTGTTTTTTGCACAACAGTTGCTTGTTGTTTGTTCTCCTTAGCTAACCACAATGCCCACTAAGCCACAGACCTTTTCTCATAGATATTTTATCCCATTGCAGTATTCCCTGTCTTCAGGAGCATTTATCTTCCAACCATACCTTCTGTTATTTCTTTGTTCAACTACCAAAACCACCTCAAGTATTACCTTGTAAAACCATCCAGACAATCCCTGCACCTTCCAAACTTCTTAGTGATGTTTGGTTAGCAAGTTAGAGGGGCCACCAAGAGCATTCAACTGAACAAGTGCTGTCAGTTTCATCCAGTACATACCTGCAATGTGTGGCTGGCTCACTACCAGGGTCTAACTCAACCCAAAACTCTGGATCTGGCTTGCAGATCCAGAGCACATAACTGACTGTGCTACCTGGAAGATTATCAAGACTCTTAAAGGTTATGATCAGTTTGTTTCATGAGAGTGAAGACTCAAAGATTTTATGGTTATTTACTAAAAAATCCAAATACACTGGAGAAAACAGTGAATTGTTTAGTAATTACTCAGAGTGGTCAATGGTTTGGAGGGAATTGATTTCACTGGCACCCAATGCCAGTCTGCCTGCTGCCAGTCAGACATCCATTCCCCTAGAGGTCTGACTGCATCCCACCCCAGAGAACTGGGCTTCTCTTTTGAATATCACTCCCATCTATACACACTGAAGCGTACTCTAAGTCACTTTTTTCCTTTGACTGCACTCAAAGCAAAGCAGTTGGTCTATTTTTAGTTTAGAAGTCAGTCACAGACACCACCCAAGATTTCACTCCAGCAGAGGACCCAGTGCCTTTCCTGGTACATGCACAGCTGCTCTCAAGCAGAGATGTTTTCAGCATCAACTATGACCAACAACTGAAAAGGGAGTTTGAGAGTAAATCTCAGAGAGAATCACCACACTTGGAACAAATGGAGTTTAAATACACCTATAAAAATGCTTTAATAACAGTTCAACAGCAGGTGCAACCTGTGTGCAGATCACACAGAGATAGTAACCCTCTCTTTATCAGATGGCAGGCAGTTCATCAAACACTCCTCCTCCTCTCAAGGTAAAAAGCAAAGCACAGTTTGTACCTTCTGTACTCCAGAGGCAAGACAGAGCTGCAGAACACCACCAACTGGCCTTTGTCAGCCCCACTGACACCACTATCCCACTCTTCACCCAAAAAAGGAAAGTAGCTCTTCAGCATGCAGGACATCCTTCAACTCTCAAGGCTTTGCTGTCCTGAATCAGGCCACAAAGGAGGTACCAGCTCTAGGTTCAGCTTCCTACAGTCCTGACAGCCCCTAATTGTGCCCACTTGCATCTTCCTGGGTTCCAGACCCAGTACCCAGAGCAGCAGGTTCAGGAGAGGATGGCAGAAGCAGGGGTGGTGCAAGTGGGAGAGGGCTAGAACTGAGGAAGGCTGGGGATGGAAACCCCCTGCTCAGTGGTTGTATGGAGGGATCTGACTTTCAAACCACTACAGATAAAGGACAGATGCTCCTGGCTGCCTTGTTCATGTTTATTAAGACATAGTTCAGTGATGCTGTCAACAGAAGATTAAAATGTAATTATAATCACAGAGGAAAAAAAAAAAAATATATATATATATTCCACAGGGCAGATTCTCCAACTGCCGTATTTCAAGACAGCAAGTTCCTGCAGTTTTTGAGGATGAATCAAAATTCTGCACTTTCCTACAGGGTCAGGCATTTTCTGGCATCACAAAGCTGAGAGGAAAATAAAAAAAAAAAAAAGAGAAAAAAAAACCACTGAAGAATTCCAGAGCTAGAGCTCACAAATCACAAATTCTGATACTCTGTGGTCCTCCTAAATATATGCTCATAAGAATCTGCACCTTTGAGCAATCACCACCTTAGCCTAACCTTAACCAGAAGCAGCAGGTTTGGAGTAGGGGTGTAAATCTCAAATAGCTCCTCTGTGGTGCCATCATCTGAGCATACATTCTTCACATACTACCTCTGGGTTGGGGATAGAGCAGAGGGAGAAAAGGAAGAACATAAGAGAGAGCTAACATGCCTGTCTTTCTCCTTCATTAGAAATCTACCTTTCAAGTCAACATTATGATCCACATAAGAGAAGGAACATGGCATTCCTCAGCCACCTAGTGAACATCTCATCACACTGTGTTTTAATTAGGTGAGGTACACTGATCAGTTTAAGTGTTCAAAATCAAGTGGATGGATTTTCACAAGCTCTGGTCTTCTTCCTAAGCCATCTTTTTACTAAAGTACTACCAGACATGTTGATGTTCTTCTGTAACTACTTTTCTGCAAAAGCTGGCTGGCTTTCAGCCTTTCTGTTTGTCTCCAGGTGCTGAGAACACACCACCTACAGCTTACATTACAAGGAAAAATGTGAAGTCCCCAAATGAATGCCATGAATTGACCCGCTGGATCGACTGATGGTGAGTCATATTGACAGCAGCCCTACAGAAATGGACTAGGGGGTGCTGGTGGATGAGAAGCTTAACATGAGGCAGCATGGGCACTTGCAGCCCCGAAGGCCAATGGTATCCTAGGCTGCATCAAAAACAGCATGGCCAGTAGACCCGGAGAGGTGATTCTGCTGCTGTGCTCTGCTGAGACCTTACCTGGAGTGCTGCATCCAACTCCGGAGCCCTCAGTGCAGAGACATGGACCTGAAGGAGTGGGTCCAGAGGAGGGCAACAAAATTCATCAGGGGTCTAGAACACTTCTGCTGTGAGGACAGGCTGACAGAGATGGAGTTGTTCAGCCTGGAGAAGAGAAGACTCCAGAGAAACCTAATAAAAGCCTTCCAATACCTGAAGGGGGCCTGCAAGAAGCCTGCAGAGGGACTGTTTACAAAGGCCTGCAGTGACAGCTTGATGGGCAATGGCTTCAAACTAGAGAAGAGCAGATTTAGATTGGAGTTAGGAACAAGTTCTTTACCATGAGGGAGGGGAAACACTGAAACAGGTTGCCCAGGGAGGTAGTTAAGGCTTCATCCCTGGAAATATTCAAGGTCAGACTCAACAGCATTCTGGGAAACCTGATCTAGTGGAGGATGTCCCTGCTTACTCCAGAAGGGTTGGACTGAATGCCCTCTGGAGGTTCCTTCCAACCCAAATCATTCTATAATCAAGTGGAAAAAAAGCAGAGCAATGAGGAGGAAAAGCTTCACCATGAACTTAACAATGGGAGACCAACAAGTTTCTGAGGTCCTGGTTATGCTTTCCTCCTAGCAGCCTGTTGTCAGTGACATGTCAAGGCTTCCATCTGTTCCAGCACTCCATGACATGCCTGGGAAAGGCTCCTCCACCCCCTCCTCTGGGGAGCACGCCAAGAGCCAATAACTATAAATACCCAGAACTGAGCTCTGCTGAACTCCTCCTTGGGAGAAAAGCCACAAATAATAGTAAGCTGGCAGAAAAATCAGCCAGGATCTGATAGTTAAATGAATTTCAAACTAGTAAGTCAGATGTCACCCAAAATTCAGGCTCCACTTTTACAAGATGACTGCAAGGAAACCAAACCAGACAACGAAACATCCCTCAGCTGCATCAACTGTGTGGTCAACAAACACAAGCAGTACACTGCTTCACAGGCTGCTGTCTTGTCAGCTGTCACTAAACCAGTTTTGAAAGTGCACTTAAAACATTTTTTTTTCTCCCATTTGTTTTTCTTGTGCAAAGTGTTTGATATAACAGCATTAGATCTTCCATATTTTCCATGTTAATAACACAGGGTATTTGTAGATCAATGGCATGTGTATAAAAATTTCAGTACGTGACATTTGAGTGTTATTTTAGTCCTCCATATGCCACCACATTCTCAGGAGTGGATGCAGCATACAAATCAGTGATCACATATAAGTTAAGTGACTTCTATTTAACCAGCACAGCAATTAAAATCTATTTATCAGAAGCTAAACACAACCCCCCCAAAAATGCTCCTTCATCACTACGTTTTTTGACATCAACTCAAGGACAGGTTTCCATTATGGATCTGGAGCCCTTGTGAAGGTTTGGGAGTTCCCCCACCCCCCCACACTTTGTGAAATGACCCAGACTAGCACTCAGTCAGCTGGAAGTTAAGTGATGAAGCTATATTTACAGCTTTGCACAATGTACAGCAGATATTTACACTATATACACAATATTTACAGATATATACAAGTAGAAGGTAATACAGCAACACAACTCCCCTCCCAGAAATCAGAGACCCCAGGAGGGGCTCCCAACCACCCTTCCACCTTCTCCCCACCCCTGTGCCTTACCCCAAGGTTTGCCTTACGTGCAAGGTAAATTAGGAGGATCAGCCAGGGGGGTTAGAAGAAAAGTGGTTAGTGAGGATTAATCAGCAGAGGAGCCAGAGCCCAGAAGCTGCTAGATCCCACCAGCAGCTCCTGCTCAAGCAAGAGCCAGCGAGAGACTGACTTATCTGTTGTTTTGGTTATTGTTCCCAAACAATTCTCCAGCAAGCGTATGAGTGAAGTAGACATCATGATGTTTTCCTTTCACAGCCTATAGTGCAACTTTGTCTATTAAAATATTCCAATTAGCCTCAACCCAGCAGAGCCCTCAATACAGGAAGGACATGGACCTGATGGAGCAAGTCCAGAGGAGGGTCACAAAAATGATTAGGGGGTTGGAGCACCTCTGCCATGAGGACTGGGGGAGCTAGGGTTATTCAGCTTGAAGAAGAGAAGGTTCTGGGGAGACCTAGCAGCAGCCTTCCAGAACCTGAAGGGGGTCTATAAGAAGGATGGAGAGAGAGATTCTTTACAAAGGCCTGCAGTGACAGGACAAGGGACAGTGGCTTCAAACTAGAGAAGAGCAGATTTAGACTGGATGTTAGGAACAAGTTCTTCACCACGAGGGTGGTGGAACACTGCAACAGGTTGCCCAGGGAGGTGGCTGAGGCCCCTTCCCTGGAGATATTCAAGGTGAGGCTCAAGAGGGCTTTGGACAACCTCATCTAGTGGAGGACATCCTTGCTGACTGCAGGGGTGAGATTTGGACTAGATGACCTTTGGAGGTCCCTTCCAACCTGGACCACTGTACAATTTAATTCCTAGAAACAGTTTACACTTGAAATGGTGCTTGTGCCTCCCTCTTTATGGAGGTGATTTTGGCTGCTTACAAAAGGACTCCATCCTCAGAAGTTAAGCAAACTGCTCTGACACAACTACGCATGTAAATTGAATTCCTCAGAAGAATGGAAAAAGCCTGTGGTCTGCGGTTTCTCTGGGTTTCGAGTTTACCAAGAAGCATTACGAGTCATTTTCCAGTCTGCAGAGGGCTTCACACAAGTATGCACAACTCAAAAATAAACTAAAATCCTAGAGCTCAACTCAGCCCCATGTCAGGATCGCTGTGTGCTGTTTTTCGTCCAAGTAGATGAGGCTGTTCCCTAAGAGCTTCTGAGCAAATTCTGCACCCCTTCTCAGGGCAGCTGTGAGCAGGGTGTGAACCACAGAATCACAGAATTAACCTGGTTGGAAAAGACCTTCAAGAGCATCAAGTCCAGCCTATCACCTGACACCTTCTAATTAACTAAACCATGGCACTAAGTGCCTCGTCCAGCCTCCTTTTAAACACCTCCACGGATGAGGACTCCACCACCTCCCAGGACAGCCCATCTCAGTGCCAATCACTCTTTCTGTGAAGATCTTCCTCCTAACATCCAGCCTGAACCTGCCCTGGCACAGCTTGAGGCTGTGTCCTCTTGTTTTGTCACTGGTTGCATGGGAGAGAGTTGTAGAGAGCAGTAAGGTCTCCCCTGAGCCTCCTCTTCTCCAGACTGAACAACCCTGTTGTAACAGGACAAGAGGTGATGGGTTTAGAGTAGATAGAAGTCACCCTGGTGCATGTGCTGAGGAGAGAATGAGGGGTTCAAAGCCAAGCATGCCACTGTCCTCAAACCTGCTGGGGACCAGCCACAAGCAGAACTGGCAGCCTTAGCCTTTCTTCTCCTTTTTCTTTTAAATATAGCTTTCTTGGATCACAGATAGAGAGGGGAGAGGCACAGAGAGTGGAAGTGGCAAAACTACTGATGGATGGGTTCAGCTCTGCTGTAGCTGCACTTTCACTTGTTCTGACCCTGAACTTGACCAGCCACACAGGAGTGATAACAAATCAATTTCTCCCTATTTTGAGTTTTGTGTACACAATATTCACCAGAGCAAAGCCAGATCACACCCAGTTCACACCCAGATCACACCAGAGCAAAGCCAGATCACACTCAGTGGTCCCTGCACTAAGATAGCAGCAGCTCAAGTCTTTTCCCCTCCTCTTCCTGTTTTCCACAAACTGTTCAGAAATGTTTCTGCAGTGCTCATCCCATTGCAGTAAACAAACGAACATATAAGGAGGTTCCTTGATAAAGATGCATAAATTAGCAACACATTTTCTAATTATATTTTCTCCATAGGAAGAACTTTTCCTGAAGATGTGGAGTGGGTTTGAAATCATAGAATGTCTTAGGTTGGAAGGGACCTCAAAGATCATAGAATGGTAAGGTTGGAAGGGACCTCAAAGTTCATCCAGTTCCTACCCCCTGACATAGGCAGGGGCACCTCCCACTAGTACCGCTCACTCAAGGGCTCCTCCAATCTGG
>VWZE01017664.1:78277-96455 GCA_013396675.1 Eubucco bourcierii
ACTAACCCATGGCACTAAGTGCCTCATCAGGCCTCCTTTTAAACACCTCCAGGGATGGGAACTCCACCACCTCCCAAGGCAGCCCATGCCAATGCCAATCACTCTTTCTGTGAAGAATTTCTTCCTAATGTCCAGCCTAAGCCTGCCCTGGCACAGCTTGAGACTGTGTCCATTTGTTCTGCTGCTGGGTGCCTGGGAGAAGAGACCAACCCTGCCTGGCTACAACCTCCTTTCAGGTAGTTGTAGACAGCAACGAGGTCTGCCCTGAGCCTCCTCTTCTGCAGGCTGCACACCCCCAGCTCCCTCAGCCTCTCCTCNACATGCCCAGCTCCCTCAGCTTCTCCTCACAGGGCTGTGCTCCAGGCTCCTCACCAGCCTCGGTGCCCTTCTCTGGACACTTTCCAGCACCTCAACATCTCTCTTGAATTGAGGGGCCCAGAACTGAACACAGGACTCAAGCTGTGGTCTGGTCAGTGCTGAGTACAGAGACAGAATGGCCTCCCTGGTCCTGCTGGCCACACTGTTCCTGATCCAGGCCAGGATGCCATTAGTTCTCCTTGCCACCTGGGCACACTGCTGGCTCATGTTTAGCTACTATCTCCCAGTACCCCCAGGTCCATCTCCTGCTCTCCAGCCACTCTGTCCCCAGCCTGTAGCACTGCATGGGGTTGTTGCGGCCAAAGTGCAGAACCTGGCACTTGGACTTGTTCAGATTCATGGCACTGGACTGTACCCATCTGTCCAGCCCATCCTGGTCCATCTGCAGAGCCCTCCTGCCCTCTAACAGTTTCACACATACTCCTAACTTGGTGTCATCTGCAAGCTGTCTGATGGAGGACTCAATCCCCTCACCCAGATCATCACTGAAGATATTAAAGAGGACTGGGCCCAACACTGATCCCTGGGGCACACCACTGGTGACAGCTGCCAATTGGATGTGGCACCATTCACCACCACTCTCAGGGCCTGGCCATCCAGCCAGTTCTTGACCCACCACAGAGTGCCCCTGTCCAATACAAGGGCTGCCAACTTGGCCAGGAGTTTGCTGTGGCAGGCAGTGTCAAAGGCCTTGCTGAAGTCCAGGTAGACTACATCCACAGCCTTCCCCACCAGGTGGTCACCTGGTCATAAAAAGTGATGAGGTTGGTCAAGCAGGACCTGCCTCTCCTAAATCCATGCTGGTTGGGGTTGATCCCTTGGCTATCCTATAGGTGCTCTGTGACTGCACTCAAGATGATCTGTTCCATTATCTTGCCTGGCACTGAGGTCAGGCTAACAGGTCTGTAATTTCCTGGGTCCTCCTTCCCACCTTTCTTGTGGATGGGCACCACACTGACAGCTTCCAGTCTTCAGGGACGCCTCCAGTGAGCCAGGACTGCTGATAAATGATGGAGAGCAGTTTGGCCAGCTCATCTGCTAGCTCTCTCAGCACCTAGGATGGACCCCATCTGATCCTATTTCTGAATAGTTGTATGCAACTCTCACACTATCATGAGCTGAGTTGAATCTGCTGCTGATACTCAATACCATGCTGCTGCCATCATGCCAGTTTCAAAATGAAAGTGCTGGCTGAAGCAAGGTATCACAGGGCTTGCAGTTCAGAGTGGAACATGAGGAGCTTCCTGTTCCAGTTGCTGCTTCCAATTTCCAGGTTTGGGGTACTGGTCTGGGCTGTGTGCTTCTGTGGGGAGAATCATTTCACAGCTGGCTTCTGCTGCTGCTTCTGCATTTTGCTGTAGTTTTCTGCAAACAGGCTAAGGTAATTATGCATTGAACCTTTGACAGTAGAACTTCTACAGCTCAACTCTTTTATCTCAACCCAGGGTTTTGTTTTTTTTGGTTTTTTTTTTTGTAATGAACATCTTCTTTATGAGGAAAGCCTGAGGGAGTTGGGGTTTTTTAGCTTGGAGAGGAGGAGACTAAGAGGTGACCTCATTAATGTTTACAAATATGTAAGGGGTGAGTGCCAGGAGGATGGAGCCAGCCTCTTCTCTGTGATGCCCAGTGAAAGGACAAGGGGTAGTGGGTGGAAGTTGAAGCCTAGGAGGTTCCATGTGAACCTGAGGAGGAAGTTTTTCACTGTCAATGTGACAGAGCACTGGAACAGGCTGCCCAGGGAGTCTCCCTCTCTGGAGATATTCAAGAAGGGTCTGGATGCATTCCNACTTTCTCTCCCATCTGTATGGGGTGAGTGGGGGTTTTTGAGAGCAGGACACATACTTATCACTTTATCCTGACTGCTTGTGGCATGGAGATTCGCCCATAGGTGGCTATAAAAGAGTTGGAAGTAGTATTAAAAAAAAAAAAAAAAAAAAAGGTTTCTTTTAGATCTTTTTTTGGTCTACAGATGTCATCCAATTCTGTCAGGCTATGAAGTCTGCATGTCCAACAAAGATGTCTGAAAGCTGAGGGCAAGAAGCCCATGTTTGTCCCTTGTTATCTGTCACCTCCTCTTTGTTGATTGCTCCTTGACAATTCTTGAATTCCAGCACTGCTGCTCATAAGAGTGATATTTCTACTCCTAAGAACAACTATTTTTTTCCAGCAATGAACTTTCTCACTACTTCCTATGAAGTTAGTGCTGTGCTCAGGGTGAGCCACTAAGGCAGGGGCACAGGGCTGTCGGGAGCAGACACCCCTCATTCTGCACCCATACCCAGTGAAGATGAATCCTGGCCCAAGCTGGGGGATGTCTTAAAGTAGTAAGCACAGAATAAAACATCCACATCTCCCACCCATGCCCTTCCCCTCACCCCAGCAGCGTAAGGCAAAGCCAGAGAAGGGACTCTACAGACACAAACCCTGAGGGCAGCCAGGCAGGTTGTGACGGAGTCCCTCCTAACACGTGGGAACAAGCTTTGGAGTGATCTGTGCACGATGGAAAACAAAAGGCCAGGCACAAACTAGCAAGAAAACAAGATCTTGGGGATTGTGAAGGTTCTAATTAAAACTGTCTGGTAGGTATAAGGAGGAGATAATCCAGCCCTGCCTCTGGCCACAGGCAGACTGCAGCAGTGCCAGCTATTTGTTTCCAAACCCTGAAGCGTGGCCCTGGCTCAGTAGGTAGCAGGTCCCCTTATCTTGGAAAACAAGCCCCACACACCCTTCATTTGATTTATGTCAGTCACAAGATGTCCTGGGGACCTCTTAAGTTTTAAGAGGAATCCAAAATTAAGAGAAATAACATGAGTGGGTGCAGAGAAAGGCTCTCTGGTCTGCAGGTTAACTAACTCCTCCTGAGATCCCACAAGCAGAGGAAGGTTCAAAGTGCTGACTTCAGAAACACAAATTGCTATAGGAGAAGCAGCACCGGAAGATGCCAGCCAAGTCCCTTGGCAGGTAGTTTTGGGAGACGGTGGTTGGGGCTGCCAATGACTTCTCTAGGCAAAGAATTGGATTCTGGTGAGCTGCTGCTCACAGCCACCTTGCTAGCTGTGCAGGACCTGACCACTCTGTTCCCCTTGGCCACAGAAGGACCCTGCCACACTCCTGACCACCGTGTCCCTCCTCTGATGGTATGACCACATCTTTCCTTTCTGTTTTTACCATGTTGTGGTAAAATTCCCTAATCTACTGCTCTGCCTCAAACCCCTGCCTGGTCACCTCCATATAAAAGAAATAATCTTAGATCTTGAAGGACTGGAGATAACAATCAAGTGGAAAGATAATTTATCTTCCTCTTATTTTTCCATCTAGAAATAGGTACACCATATTTCATGTCTTCCAGAGTCTTTGGTCATCTCATCTTTCTCTCCACACTCTGTCCTTTATTAAATTACCTCATTCTTTTGCTAAAGTAATTGAAATTAATCTTTTCCTTGTCCTCTTCAACACTAACCCTTTTCATACCCATTCACTGATGAACCAATTGCTCTCCATTCATTAATCTGAACACCATTTTCTGAGCCTCCTTGTTTCTGGCTTGCACCCCCCTCCAGTCCTGCATCACCTCCATTTGGTCTGTGTCCCTCTATCATGCCCAAACAGGAGCCTTAGTTCATGCCCTCAGGATCCACCAAAATACAACAAGTTTGAGGACAGAAGAAACACTAAAGAAGGTTTGAGCCTCCTTTCAGAAGGAGGCTCTCCCTGAGCATCACCTCTGTTTGGTCTGTGTCCCTCTATCCTGCCCAAACAGGAGCCTTAGCTCATGCCCTCAGGGATCCATCAAAACACAATAAGCTTGAGGGCAGAAGAAATATTGAAAGTTTGAGTATCCTTTCAAAAGGAGGCTCTCCTTGAGCACTAGGAACTTGTCTCTTGCTCCATCCGCTTGGCCTCCTGGCTCAGGGCTCCAGGTGTTGGGACACACACACACACACACATTCAGCATGGCTTCATTAGGAGTTGTCCCTGCTTTAAACACTGCCTGTCAGCTCAGCATTTGCACACAGGTTGCCTCCTCAAACACCAACAGCTTGAGAACCTCACTGGTCCATGGGTGTGCTGTTATAGTTGAGCTTGGTAAACATCCTAGGGCCTTGGGGAGCACCGTGTCCCTCCTGTGAAACTCAGCTCTGGTTTCATCTTGCCATGCAATTCAACAGCACACAGGGGAACTCAGAGCCACAAATAGCAACCCTGTCCCCCAGAACAAGCACAGCTTCTTTCTGGACTGCAGCCCCAGGTGGGATCTGCCTTCAAATAACAGGACACACAGAGACCGTGTGCCACTGCTCCCTTCAATTTGATGCTGTTGTGACTTTCCCCTGGAATTCCAAATCTCTCTAAACCCATCTCTTTTCATGCTGAGTTTTCATCTCAAGCCTGTTTCTGTCACACTGGTGACTGCACTGGTCAGGCTTACAAGTAAAGCTTGCATACACAGGGATGCCACACGATGTGGTAACACCCTGAAAACAAGCAGCCTTTCAAGTGAGCGTACAAACAGTCTTTCTCCCCGCTCCCCCCCCCAGCATTCCCATTTCCTACATAATTACACCCAACAGCCAAAGGAAAGCTTTAAGGTTCTTTCAAAAATACATTCAGGCAGGGAAGAAGTATTTCTAAAATAGTAAAAAAAGGGGAAACTGCATTTAGACAGGGTAAGAAGCCTTTCATTCAAAAGGGAAAAAAGAAAGAAAAAAGGAAAGAACTAAATGAAATCAAATTAACAGCCTGAAAAATGTCTTTTTAGTTTCATTCAGAAAGAAATGGCAGAAAGCAGATGAATTATAGAAAGCAGGTTCTATTTTGTGACATTTATTTTTAGCAAAGAATAGATTCAATTTTTAAGCTAACAGGAAAAAAAAATAAAAATTTTTCACTCCCTTTGTGAGAATTCACTGAGCTCCAAAATGAGCACAGAGGAGAACTGGTCGGTTGGACTTTGCACACCGACTCAAACAGAAGGCGTTACAACCAGCGACGATTTCTAAGTGCTTGATTTAAACACCTCCAACATGCCCCCATGTGGGGTCAGAGGTCCCCTGAAACCAGGAGCTCCAGAGGTTTCCTGGTGCTGCACAGCAACATCGTGGCCCTACTCAGGTCACAGGTTCCAAGGATGTTGTCCCAGGCAGTACCCAGTTAAGGAGACTGTGATGGTTTGGGAGCTCCCCCCCCCAACACTTTGTAAAATCACCCAGACTAGACTCAGACAGCTGGAAGTTAAGGACTGAAGCTCTATTTAGCTCAGCACAATGTACAAGCAGATTGCCTGGAGGTGTTCAAGGTCAGGCTGGAGGAGGCCTTGAGTAACCTGTACTAGTGGGAGGTGTCCCTGCCTATGGCAGGGGGTTGGAACTAGATGATCCTTGAGGTCCCTTCCAACCTTACCATTCTATGATTCTATAGACACACAATATACAGGAATAGTTAAAGAAATATACAAGTTAAAGGTAATACACAAACACACGCCCCTCACAGAAATCAGAGTCCCCAGGAGGGGCTCCCAACCACCCTTCCACCTTCTTCCCACCCCTACACCTTACCCCAGGGTTTGGCTTACACACAAGATGAGTTTGGAGGATTAGCCAGGGGAGTTAGAAGGAAGTTAGGTTACTCAGCAGAGAGGAGAAGGCAAGAAGCTAGAGAACCTCAGAGTGTCTGCAAGCCTGAGTATGTTATCTCTGTTTGTGTTCTAATTTTTAAACATCTCAGCAAGCCTGTGAGTGAAGTAGACATCATCAGTGTTTTCTTTTTTCAGCCTGTAATATGATTTTCTTCATTAAAATATTCCTATTAGCCTCAAACCAGCACAGAGACTAAACTCCCACAGCCTTCAGCATCTCTGTCATTCTGCCCTGAACTCTTTCAGACAGTTCTCTGAGGTCTTTCTTTAACCGAGGGGTCCAGAACTGGCCAGATGTGGTCTCACCAGGGCAGAGCAGAGGGGGAGGAGAGCCTTTCTCAACCTATTAACCACAGCCCTTCTAATGCACCCCAGGATGTCATTGGCCTTCTTGGGCACAAGGGCACATTGCTGGCTCACAGTCACCCTGTTGTCCACCAGGACTCCCAGCTTCTTTTTCCCAGAGCTGCTCTCCAACAGGTCAGCAGCTCCCAAGTTTACCATATTCCACAGTAAAAAAAAACCAATCAGAATCAAACAGGAAAACAAGAATTACTCATGAGTCTAAGGAAGACTTCTAAGCAACAGTGCAGCCTCTTCAAAATCTGAACTTTTACTTAAACAGAATGTTTTTTATGATGCACATTTGCACTAACAGCTTCCAAATGCAAACACAGCATCACTTCAGTGATTCTAAAAGCTTTTAGCCTGCCCAAGTAGCAGCAGAAACTGGAAGAGATCCCCATCTTACTGCTGTTGTACACCACAGAGTGACAGACGCCAAGTTCAAGAAACAGATGCACGGGAGAAGTAATTGAAGCAATTTAAGCAGTTGGGAAAAGCCAAGGTTTTGACACACAACTCTTTCATTGTAGCCTTCAAGGCAGATTTACTCCTGGGCTCAGAAAATTGGTGGTTTATTGGACACTGAATCAATAGAACTGAAGAAACAAGAGCAGAAGGTAGTGTTTGGGGACATGTGAGGGGACAGGAAGGGACTGCTGCCCACCCTTCCCATTCCATGGGACACTGGATTGACTATCAGAGACAGGCACAACACTGAGGGTTGCACACTGAGAAGCAAAGACAGTCTGCATCTGTAGAAGAAGGGCTGGAGTCTCCACAGCCAAAGCCCTCTTCCTGGCATGGGGGAGAGTGGCAGAATTCAAAGACAGTTAACAGAACAAACAGGTTGCCCTGGACTGATCTCCTATGTGACAGAACGACACTGCAATGTTAGAATCACAGTCAGAGAATTGTTTAGGGTGAAAAAGAGTGAGTGCAAACCCTTAACCCAGCCCTGCCAAGTCCAACGGTAAACCACGGCCCTCAGGATCACATCACCACTGCTTCAAAACCCTTCCAGAGATGGGGACTCCAATGCCCTGAAGAGTCTGAGCTAGGCCTTGACAATCCTCAACAGGAAGAAATTGTTCTTCATATCCAACCTAAACCTCCCCTGCACAACTTGAGGCCATATCCTCATCTCGTTGTTTATCCCATTGTTGGCAAAGAGACCAAGCCCCACCCAGCTCTATGCTCCTTTCAGGGAGTTGTAGAGTGACAGAAGATCTCTCCTCACCCTCCTTTTCTCCAAACTAAACAATCTCAGTTCTCCCAGTGGCTGCTCACCAGACCTGTTCTTCAGACCCTTCACCAGCTTTGTTGCCCTTCTCTGGACCTGCTTCAGTACCTCAACGTCCTTCTTGGAGTGAGATACCACAATGGGCAGTGATGATGTCAGGCTGTGCCCTGACGTCTTCCACCAGCACCCCTGCAGTGACCCCGAGGACCGAGCAGTTGCTGTGTGGAAAGCAAGCACAGCAACACCAGGGGCTGCACTTTCCATCACAGGCAGGTGGTTGCTGGCCTTTGGGAGCCAAGGGTGACAGGAGGACTTGGCCACAGATGCTATCCAACTGCCATCCACCTCCTCTCTGAAGACATCAGTGATATCAGGCTTGGAAAAAGCAATGCAGATGGAAAAGTGCCCAAAGCACTGTTGTGACAAGGCCCTGCTCAGATGTCGGTCCCCAGCTTTCTGATCAGCCCCTGAAAGCACTGAAAGGACATTAGAACGTCTCCTGCAGGCTTCTCTTCTCCAGGCTGAACAACCCGAACATCCCTCAGCCTGGCCTACAGAGGGCTTCCCATCATTGCTGTGACCCTACTCCAAGAGGCTTCTCCTGTGCTGAGGAGTCCAGAGTTGCACTCATAACTGCAGGTGGTCTTTGCAGAGCAGAAAGGCAGAATCCCCTCCCTGGACCTCCTGGCCAGTGATAAGAGAATGAGAGGTGAGTGATTATGTACCTTAGCACACACACAAATCTATTCCTGTGTGTATTTAATACATATCTGTATTCCAAACAGAGTGAAAATCTGCCCCAAATGCACTGTGATTTTAGTTAGCCCAGTGTCAAGAGAAGAGAAGCCTTCTCTCAACACCGTAATTGAAAACTGAGCTTTCTTAAACTCCCACGCTGTAATTAATTAAAGATACACATTCTTTCAAAACTATTTTTAGTCAAGTTAAGTAGCAGGTAATTTTCTTATGGATTACATTACACTGAGGTGGAGCAACAAGAGCTTCTGTCTCGCAGAACTGTTTGTGGAGAAAAGACAAGATGTTATCTGAGGATGCTGGAGCCCTGGAGCAGGCTGCCCAGAGAGGTTGTGGAGTCTCCTTCTCTGGAGAGGTTCCAAATCCACCTGGGCATTGTGATCCTGGGCGAGCTGCTGTGGGTGACCCTACTTTAATGGAGGGGTGAACTGGATCATCCCCAGATTTCCCCCGCAGTCTAACCATGCTGGGATTGAGATTCTGTGCTATCTGGTGGCAAAAAGAGCAGATTTACACAGGTCTAACAGACATCCAGGTACATCCTTCAAAGAAATGAAGTGAAACCATTTTCAAAGAACAGGTTTCTGAAGGTCTGTAGCACATGGTCAGCATTTATCCTCTGCTGTCACTGTGAACACCCCCAGCAGTGCCATAGGCTGTCTGAACACAGGCTGTAGCAGAAGAGAGATGAAAGCCCAGCCCGCAAGGGCTGATCTCTGTCTGCATCCCTCCGGTTAGACAAACCCAGCCAGACACAAGCACAGGACAGTAACTACCAATGAATTGTGATCTGCACAACTGCAAAGCCCAGAATCAAACCAGCCATGAATTTGAACTACCTTGGCTCCAAACTCCCAACGTGCTTCGAATTTAACTTCTGTTAACAACATCTCATGGAAAGATTAAAGGCTCCTTGGATATTTGGATAACCAGCATGTTAAGAGTATTACAACAGGAGCTAATCCAACTCTCAGCACTTACAGCACCACACACACTGTAATTGCTAGCAAATAGCAGGGATTAGTCAGATTAATAACTCAGGATTTCAATTGCTTTGCATCCTGATTTTGGAATGGGCATGGGGAAAACAGACATTATGCTGAAAGAAAGCATAAATAAAATTAATCTGGTTTTGCATACAGAGAAAAATGGAGCTCAGGCAATACCACCACCGTGGTCAATCTCCAGCACCTGTGGGGTTTCTTTGTTTTGTTTGTTTAAAATGAGATCTTTAAAAACTCCCTGCAGGTTAGATGTGGGGATAGCGACTCATCTGCAACAACTGGGGGGGTTTAATGCACATGCTATGAAAATATTTGTTTCAAAAGTTAAATCTGCAATCTACTCAAGTGCCACTCTTCCCATGTCCCACCAGAAAAACTGCCGAGCAAACAAACGAAAATGGCAACCACCACCACCACCACACCCAGCTCCACAGAAACCAGAATGGATTTGTTCATCCCTGGGTTTTGAGGACCTTTCCTGACGAATTTTCTTTGTGCTCCAGGTGCTTCATAGTGCAACTTGGAGGGAAACAGCACAGTCCTGACTCTCATTTCCCAGTCATGGTGCGAGGTGGGGATGGACCCACTACAGGAAGCAGCGTGGTCATGTAGTGAGTAACTAATGGCTCATCACTGTGTGAACACCAGATTTGCCCATTGCAAGCAACCTCTGTTAACCTCTGAGTTGCTCAGCAAGCAGAGATTTTTCCTATCAGGGCAGGCAAGTCAGGGAACTTCCACATGAACTAGACCGAAGCAGAGGGATCCCAAATGCAATTCAGTACACTAATAAAGTAGTATGTAGTGATCTACTGTAAGTGTTAAGATAGTAGAGGAGACCATGTGAAAGTTGTCTACATCCTATTTCAGACAAAGCACCAAGGGAGATACTTACAAATTAATTTCTGTTTGATCTAGAGAGCAAGATTTCAGTGGTTTGTTTTTTCTCCTGCAATGGGTTTAAACTGGCAGACGGGAGATTTAGACTGGATGTTAGGAGGAAGTTCTTTACAGTAAGGGTGATGAGACACTGGCACAGGTTGCCCAGGGACGTTGTGGCTGCTCCCTCCCTGGAGGTGTTCAAGGGCAGGCTGGATGAGGCCTTGAGTGACCTGTACTAGTGGGAGGTGTCCCTGCCTGTTGCAGGGGGTTGAAACTGGATGAGCTTCGAGGTCTCTTCCAACCTTACCATTCTATGATTCTATGTTTCTGGCAGTGCTGGCTTAGCAGCTGGACTAAATGATTTTGAAGGTCTCTGTCAACCAAAATGACTCTGTGACCATCCACTAAGACCAGGTTGCTCAAATTCCCACCCCACCTGGCCTGTTAGTCTCCACTGGAAGGATTGAAATCCTACAGAAAGCCTTTTGAATCACTGCTCTGTAAAGAGATCATCTGTACCCTTCGATGGAGCTCCTCTCCCAGCACAGACAGGGCGTGTACCCAGGCACCACTCCTGAAGCTGCATGGTGGCAACCAGGGCTCCTAGCCCCCTGACACAGCTGCACAGAAGCACAGAATCAACCAGACTGGAAGAGACCTCCAAGATCATCCAGTCTAACCTATCACCCAGCCCTAGCCAATCAAGTAGACCATGGCACTAAGTGCCTCATCCAGTCTTTTCTTGAACACCTAATGTCCTTCTTGAAGTGAGGGGCCCAAAACTGAGGACTGAGGTCCCTGGTGCAATGTTCTCTCAAAGGGACAGTGAAAACTATCTTGGTCTCACTGCTGCAGCTCGGCCCACACTGCTGATAGTTGAGTGCCTGCTAAAAATGCAGCAACCCCCTACTTTGTTTACCTTCCTCACTGTTGATCTCCTTTCCTGTGAGCAGGTCTAAATCAAGACACAATACATAGTGGGAATACAAAAAAGAAACCGAAGCAGTTACAGTTTCCTGTGGAGTAATGCAGAAAACACACCGCAAGGAGAAGTACTGCAGGAATGCTGCTCAAGCAGCTCCTGAGAACCTGAGAGAGATCAGCCCTGGCTCAGAGCTGTGCACACATCTCCAGCACAAACAGCGAGAGAACCAAGAGCCTGGGCCTCTCGAAAACAGACATCATGAGCTGAGAGAAAAACACCAAGCACCCACTACCTGTTTTAAAGGTTTTGTGTTTCCAAATAATTGAGATCGCCTGCAAACCACCATGAGACCTCTTCAAACAACGGAAACCACGTGTGCCTCTATGAGAGATACCAAGAGTCAGCCCTTCCCAGCCAGCCACCCGGCAGCACTCTCTTGAAACATCAGAAACAGCCCACAACAGGGACAGCAACAGGTAGTCTGTCACAGGGTGAGAGATACTGGCCACGTCTTATGGGAACACCAGGACTGATGCTACTGAACCCAAAGTGATGAAGTCAAGTACCAAGTTCTTTGAAGGAGCTGGATAGAAAGACAGTTAATAGCAAGATCAGAACTGGCCTCACCTCTAACAACACAAGAGAGGGAAGGGTTAAAAGCCACCTACCTTTCACTCCTCAAGCATAATTGTAGCATGTGCTGTCAAGACTGCAGTCCAGACAAGATCTTCTAAAACCCTGAAGATCACACTGAATTTGAAACTAATCTAATCTAATCTAATATATTATGAGAAGACTCTAAATCAATTTATTTTATTTTTTAAATAAATCACAGAGATCCCCACAACAGCAAGGACAGGAGTGGAAACTTCACAAGCAGCAGCTAGAGACTCTAGTTCTTCAGCAGCTTCAGCTGATGAAACTGATGCAGTAAGTTTGCTTTAAAAAGCAAAAGAAACACTTGCTGCTAACAGCAGACTTCAGAATTTTTCTTCCTGCCCTGAAGAGCAGCCCTGTCTCAGATTCTCAATGGGAGAAAGGAGCTGGGGGTCCTAGTGGATAGACAGATGATCACGAGTCAGCAATGGGCTCTGGTGGCCAAGAAAGCCAGTGCCATTCTGGGGTGTATTAGAAGGAGTGTGGTTAGCAGGTCAAGAGAGGTTCTCCTTCCCCTCTACTCTGCCCTGGTGGAGCCACATATGGAATGCAGTGTCCAGTTCTGCGCCTCTCAGTATAAGGACCACCTCAGGGAACTGCTTGAAAGAGTCCAGGGCAGAGCCACAAAAATGATTAAGGGAGTGGAACATCTTCCTTATGAGGAGAGACTGAGGGAGCTGAGTCTCTTCGGCCTGGAGAAGAGGAGACTGAGGGGTGACCTCATTCATGTTAATAAAGATGTAAAGGTTGAGTGCCAAGAGGATGGAGCCAGGCTCTGCTCAGTGATGTCCAATGACAGGACAAGGGGCAATGGGTGGAACTTGAGACATACAAAGCTCCATGGAAACATCAGGAAAAAGTTTTTCCCTGTGAGGGTGACAGAACCCTGGAACAGGCTGCCCAGGGAGGTTGTGGAGTCTCCCTCTCTGGAGATACTCAAAGTCCACCTGGATACATTGCTGTGTGATCTGGTATAGGTGATTCTGCTCTGACAGCAGGGTTGGACTGGATGAGCTTTCAAGATCCCTTCCAGTTCCTAACATTCTGTGATTCTGTGCTATGCAGGAGCCCCTCCTGAACTCCATGGGCATAAAAAGCACAGTAAAGAGTACTACTCAAATTGAAAAGAAATAAGAAAACCAAACCAAAACAAACCCTGAAAGCCACTCATTACCAACAGAAGCAATGAAGTTGACACGGTAAACTTCAAACTGGCTACCTAATTCAGTATGAACAATGCTCACATTTCCTAAAGGACAACTCACGACCTGTGACTAGAAGCAATCTACTGCTCATAGAAACAACGAGATCTCAAGAAGTTGTTCATGAACCACATACAACACAAGTTTGTAACTCTCAGGTAGGCAGAAGCAGCCTGTACTCCATTGCAGCAATACAGCTTCAGAACAAACACCAAGAGCTGCACACAGCAGGTCAGCATGACACGAGAAGAGCCCTTCTGCGAGAGCTGCTCCTCCCTCAGCTTGTGGTGAACCAGCTTGGAAAAGTAAACACATCATCAGTCAATCAGGAGAAGCCAGGGTTTGTGTGAGCTATTACTGAGCAGGAGTCCAGCTCAGAAACTCATTTCAGACATGTTTATGCTCATCTCTGCTGAAAATGGATCTGCAGAGCAAGCCCAAGCTGAGGCGTGGGTTGGAGAGTTTGCAGGGAGAATTGGGCCAGACAGAATCATACAATGGTACAATCATTTAGGCTGGAAAAGATTTCTGAGACTGTCTGTTACCCCAGCACTGCCAGGTCACCACGAAATTACAGCCCTCAGCACCACATCCACATGACTTTGAAACCCCTCTGTGGATGGGGACTGCCCTAGGCAGTCTGGGCCAGGCCTTGACAACCCTTTTGAGAAAAAAACAGAATCATGAATTCTCCCATCTCAGGACTGCCTTGGTCTCTCAGTGACTATCCTGAAGACAGGCTATTTTTAGAGCCATTAATGAGGGAAAGGAAAACAGATCACGTTTGGCAGGGAACACATCTGCTGCTCTGAGAGCTCATTCTGCACAAAGCCAATGTTCCTCTCAGCAGCAGAGGGACTCCACAGCATGTCCCCTGCACTACATGGCACAAAGCCACATCAGGACAGCTACATGTGTGGTGCAAACCAGAGCTGATATGCTCAGCACTTGTCCCACACACTAGTAAGTACTTGTGAAAACAGGCAGAAAAGCTATCTTGTCAGTTCTGGATAAGTGTGCTCCAAAACATGCATTTGGAATGGTCCTGTTCCCCCTTTCCAGGAGAAGGCTGTGATGGTTTGGTAATTACCCAATCCCCCACCCTATGAAAATCACCCAGACTAGACTCAGCTGGCTGAAAGTTAAGGACTGAAGCTCTATTTACAGCTTAGCACAACATACAAGCAGATATAGACACAACAGACAGGAATAGTTACAGAAATATACAAGTTAAAAAGGTAACACAGAAACACAATACCCCTTCCAGAAACCAGAGTCCCCAGGAAGGGTTCCCAACCACCCTTCCACCATCTTTCCACCCCTCTACCTTACCCCAGGTTTTGTCTTACATGCAAGGTGAGTTTGGAGGATCAGCATGGGGAGTTAGAAGCAGAGTGATTAGTTGGGTTACACAGCAGAAAAGCCAGCAGACACAGCGGCTCCCAGAGAGAGAGACTCTGTGTTATCTATGTTTGTGTCCTTGTTTTTATACATCTCAGTAAGCCTATGAGTGAAGCAGACATCACCATTGTTTGCTTCTCACAGCCTATAATCTAATTTTTTTCATTAAAATATTCCAATTAGCCTCAAACCAGCACAATGGCTTAATTCTACAGCAAGCACGCTGAAGAGTGACCGAGAGGAGGCAAAGCCCTTTCATGCTGGTGTAAGTTATCTGGGTTTTGCACTTAGCCTTTTTCGTCATGAAGTTCAAAGTAAAAGTCAAGCCCCTCGTGGGTGAGTTTCCACAGGAAATCCTGCCCTTCGTTCCCTCTTATCCCTACAGAGAAGGGCTTCCTTTTGCTTGCGAGGCAGCTGCCTGCAGTCCTGCACCCCAGCGAACGCTGCTCACACTAAATATAGATCGGCAGGGAAGGAAGCATGGCGCAGGCAAAGCAGGGAGCGTCAGCGTGCTCCGTGTCGGATGGGGCAGGCTCCCCGCAAGCAGGCATGGCTCTGAGGGGACACACCCTGTGAACACGCAGAAAGTGCAAACCGAGGGACAGCAGAGATAAGAGCTTCTCTCCTGAGTTTGAGAAAATCCTTGAAATAAATGCTAGCGACACCCAGAGCAATAAAAATATGCACAGGTCGGAAATAAATCCTCCCAGCCTCAAACGATGGCTGCTTGTCTTCATGCACAGGACATAAGATTGCTGCAGTTTTATTTTTCAAGCACAAAGAATCACAGAATACATCCAGTTGGAAGAGTCCTCAAAGATCATCCAGTCCAACCCTGCGGCCCAGCACTGAAATGTCAACACCAAACCATGTCCCTAAGCACCAGATCCACACACTGCTTGAACAACTCCAGGCCTGGGGACTCCACCAGTGCGCCGGGCAGAGCATTTCAATGTCTGAGAACCTTCTCTGTGAAGAAATATTTCCTAACATCCAACCTGAACCTCCCCTGGTGCATAAGGCTGCACTTTTTCTTACTTTTGGGAGTCCCATGCACTGCACAAGGAACTGGAGTCCCTGTCCCAGCAGACCTCCTCACACCCCATCTCGATGGTTCTCAGCACACTCACACTTAGCTTGTGAAAGTGAACCTTGGTTTGTCACAAGCCCTACATCACCTAAGCAGCTTGTGTGATCCACTCCACAGGTAAGCATGCCCATCAGTGCTGCCATCTAACCTCAGTTTTGTCTTCAGTCACACTGTCTCTCAGCACAAAGGACACAGCAGCAGAAGTGCAGACTAAACTGGATGCTGCTGATTTATCTCCCCTCCAATGTGTGGCTGCCCCAGAGTTCATTGACACAGCAGCTCCTGCAGCAGGACAGGTACCACAGTCCAAGTGATGATTTAGTCCAGCTTCTGATCTCATCACCATCTTCCCCAGACTGCCCTTTCTCCAGCTGCAGAGACGCCCTCTCTTGCACAAGCTTCCTCAAACCCATCCCCCTACAGACACATCCCAAGCTCCTACATCTCAACTGGTATGTCAAGAAACTACTCCAAAAGAGGAACAATATCAAAAAATGTATTTCTTGCATAAAAAAAAATCTTAAGTTAAAATTCAGGATCCAGATTCCAATCCAGTCTTTACTTTCACCCCAAGAAGTCCAATAAAAGTTATCAGAGTACAACCAGAGGTCACAAAACAAATCTTAATTTGTTCACTGGTCCTACCACATTTGGTTAAAATAAGACACTTTTAAAGTTAAAGCACCATGAGACACCACTAGCAATGACAACCAGCCAGGTCAGCACTCCTACAGCAGACTCACCACAACTACTTCCACCTAAAGCTGTCAGCTCTGATGCTGTTGTGTTCACAGGCTCACAGGATGTAGGGGTTGGAAGGAGATCGAGTCCAAGCCCCTTGCCAGAGCAGGACCATACAATCTAGCTCAGGTCACAGAGGAATGCATCCAGACAGGCTTTGAAAGTCTCCAGAGAAGGAGACTCCACAACCTCTTTGGGGAGCCTGTTCCAGTGCTCTAGGACCCTTACAGTAAAGAAGCTCCCCCTTGTGCTGAGGTGGAACCTCCTGTGCTGCATCTTCCCTCTGTTACTCCTTGGCCTATCCCAGGGAGCAAGTGAGCAGAGCCTGTCGTCCCCCCTCCCCGATCCCCAGGCCTCAGATATTTGTGAACATTTATTAAATCCCCTCAGTCTTCTCTTTTCCAGACTAAACAGCCCCAGGTCCCTCAGCCTCTCCTCATCAGGCAGTGCTCCAGTCCCCTAATCATCCTCATAGTCTTCTGCTGGACCCTCTCCAGTAGATCCCTGTCCCTCTTAAAACTGGGGAGCCTGTCTCTCAAACTGTGAGCTGTTCTAAACACCACATTCTGCTCTTTCAGTCCTTACAGGCAGTTGCTTTATTGTTCTTTTTTTTAAATAAAGTGTTCATCTGTATTTATCCAATTTCCACTTCTCTCTCAAGAAAACCCTTCAAAACCTGCTGCGTTCAGCAGTGCAGGTGCATTTCAGAAACATTTCACTATGGTAAGAGTCGTCTGACCACCACTGGAGGGAAGCACCACAGTTGTCATTACTTTTTCAGCACCACCTGAATAAAAGTTTCATTTTAACAGATTGCTCATCAGTTTTTCAAAGAAAACCATTGAGCTAACTATGTATTTGCAGATGTGGACAGATAAATCGATGGATTTAGTTCTTTTCAAACAAGCATGGTCAGTGGGTACTGACATAAAATGGTCTTTAACATCTGCAGTGCCTGCAAAAGAAAAACTGCTGGCTGCAAAGGGGCTAGCAAAGCCAAACTGGTGTCTCACAGAGAAAACCCAAAGCAAGCTTCAGCAGGTCTCCCACTCTTCCCAGGGCTTTCCATATGAACTTAGAACCACAGACTTTTCAGGGCTGGAAGGGATCTCAAGGATCACCTAGTTCCAACCCCTCTGCCATGGCCAGGGACACCTCACACTAGATCAGGTTGCTCACAGCCACATCCAGCCCAGTCTTAAAATCATCCAAGAATGGAGCCTCCACTACCGATTTGGGCAACCCATGCCAGGGTCTCACCACCCTCATGGTGAAGAACTTCTTCCTAATACCCAACCAGAATCTAACCACTTCTAGTTTTGCTCCATTCCCCCTAGTCCTATCACTACCTGGCATCCTAAAAAGTCCCTTCCCAGCTTTCTTGTAGCCCACTTGAGACACCGGAAGGCCACAATAAGGTCTCCCCAGAGCCTTCTCCTCTCCAGACCAAACAGCTCCAATTCTCTCTGTCTCCACAAGAGACACGTTTTCCTGAAAATGACCAAACCCAGTGGTAGGCATTAATAATGGGCAGTAATAAATTGTTTTTCTAAGTTTCACTATAACTCCACAAACCAGAAACCAGAAATGCAGCTGAAGCCTTCCCACTTCTGCAGTTTTGCAGAATTAGGGTCCAAGGTGGTCTTCCTGCACAATTCTACCAAGTGACAGGGAAGCAGTATCACTGGCCAGCAGCATGCAGTGCAGAAGTTAAACCACTGATGGACTATCTTTGAATCAGCAGTTTAACCAGGTAGCTAAGGCTGTGGGACTGTTCAGCCCACGCAATATCATGCTGGTAAACAGCTTCCAGCACTTCCCAGGCATCAGGTAGAATCTGCAGGGTTAGTTCCCATACCTGTACTGCTCGTCTCAGCACCCACCTCTTGCTTTGTGTTGGTGATTTATGCCTTTTTTTTTTT
>VWZE01017664.1:105722-168708 GCA_013396675.1 Eubucco bourcierii
CTGGCAGTTCCAGACACACCTTATCGAGATTTTCACTGGGCAGCACTTTCTCGTGCTGAAAAATTGTTCCTCACCTCCTGGGATCGAGTGATGCACCATCACAACACAACTCCTGCCCTGCAGTGGGCAGTTTACATACTGTCCAATCTAACGGCAAATCATCTGCAACCACACTGAGTTTATACAATGACAACTAAAACATCTCCCCACCTTTGAAATTGAAGGATTTCAGTTCTCAGAGCAAGCTCAGCAATATGAACTTGGTCTTTCACCAGTCAGAGCCCTTCTCAACCAGACCAGTAGCTGACATTTCATCAACACTCCTCTACTCCCAGCAAGCCTACCCTTGACAGCCTTGGGGCAGGGGCAGTGGACATTGCCCTGTTGCTGTCCTCTCAAAAAAAACACCAGCCACCCCTAAAGAGAAGGAGAAAGGGACTGGGGACAGTAAGGCACTTTACTAGGTCACCTGAACCCAAACCTCAGATCCATGGGAGAAATGAAATTTCCTCACCCAAATTAAGCCCTATATTTGACTGCCAGGAGCGAAGGCACAATACCTGGTAGATTAAAAACCAACTGAACAAGTCAGAAAGCTTCTGCCACTCAGTTCTTCTAGCCTTCTCACACACCCAGCAGATTTTTCCCACCTTCTTCAATTTTCACATGAAGTATTTTTCACAGTTACACGAGTTACTCTTAGCTTAGGTGCAGTTAGGGATTAATAAAAGTGGAATTATTTATTAACTAATCCTCAGTTAGTATCTGATATATACAGGCTACCATCCACCTATATCTTCATTTGAAACTAAACAGGTTAGCTACATTGGGATTAGCTACATCCATCTTAAGATGCTTTGATGCCACACTCACATCACAACAGAAGTATTAAGTTTTCTCCCAAATCCCAGAGCAAAACATCAGTTTTCTTACATTGCCTTTTCTAGGGTTTAGGAGAGCAATATTCCTCCCACCTGGCCACTCCAAGTGTCCTTGCATGACAAGTCAATCATGAAGATGCTGGAGTTCAGAGGAGTCCATCTGCTTTTTCACTTGGAGTAGTCAGTCAGGACTATTGTTCACAGAATCATAGAATGATAGAGGTTGGAAGGGCCCTCCAGAGATCAGAGTCCAATCCCCTTGCCAAAGCGGGATCACCCTAGGGTAGTCCACATTGGAATGCACCCAGGTAGGTTTTGAAAGTCTGCAGAGAAGGAGACTCCACAACCTCTTTGGGCAGCCTGTCCTAGTGCTCAGTCACCCTTGCTGTAAAGAAGTTTCTCCTCATATTGAGGTTAAACTTTCTGTGTTCAAGTTGGCATTTGTTGTTCCTTGTCTTACTACTGTGCACCAGCAAAATCTATGTCTGTGACAGGACACAATCTAATATATCCAAACCTGACCTACTCTTGTTTTCAATCACAGGCCCTTAAGACACCTCAAACTTCTGAACCACAGAACTCCAGCATTTTCCTCCCATCCTACAATTCCCAGTTTTTCATCAATAGAAGCATAATGATCGTTTCACAGCATATACTGATCAAAGGGCAAGGACAGTGATTAACTGAGTAGTGACCACTCCTGAGGGCTGAAGTGCATCCCTCCACAATTTTCAGTCTTCTCCTAGGACTACCATTAATCTGCACTGTGCCAGTTCAGAGTTGGCAGCAGCAAACCCCAACTAGAAACTAGGGCACAACGACAAGGAAGTCTCACCAGGCCAGGGAGAACAAGGATATCATTACAGAGCAGTTAATTTCCCCGTAGAGAAGTAACTTGGTTATTTCTGGCCACTCCATTAAAGCAGCCTGCTTTAAGTAGTCTTTGTTTTGTTCCTGAGACCCATCCTGTACCCTGGACATGATGAGTGTGACCAGCAGTTGACCATAAGCCAGCTCTTGCGGCCAGGAGGAGCAATGCCATTTTGGGATGTATTAGAAGGGTTGTGGATAGTAGGTTGAGAGAGGTTCTCTTGCCCCTCTCCTCTGCCCTGGTGAGGCCACATCTGGAGTACTGAGTCCAGATCTGGGTCCCCCAGTTCAAGAGGGACATAAAACTGCTTAGGGGAGTCCAGCACAGAGTCACAAGGATGATGAAGGGAATGGAACATCTCTCTTATGAGGAGAGACTGAGGGAGCTGAGGCTGTGCTGATTGGTGAAGAGGAGACTGAGAGGTTAACCTCATCAATGTTTATAGAGATGTAAAGGTGAGTGCCAGGAGGCTGGAGTTAGGCTCTGCTGGGTGATGCCTGATGACAGGACAAGGGGCAATGGGTGGAAGTTGAGGCATAAGAAGTTTCATTTAAACATGAGGAGGAATTTTTTCCCTGTGAGGGTGACAGAACACTGGAACAGGCTGCCCAAGGAGGTTGTAGAGTCTCCCTCTCTGGAGATATTCAAAACCTGTCTGGACACATTCCTGTGTGATCTGGTATAGGAGATCCTGCTCTGACAGGGTGGTCTGGCTGGATGAGCTTTGGAGGTCCCTTCCAGCCCCTGACATTCTATGGTTTTATGACCTCTTCACATCAGAGAACACAGATCACAGGGATTCAAAGTCCCTGGAAAGTAGTGAGTCTGTTAAAGTCAAGCCCAGTAAAGGGAGATAATGCTCTTCCCTTCTGCAAAACTCAGGGATCAGATGAAGGATGCCTTTCTGTCACCTAGCCTCACACAGAACTGCAGAGGGACCCAGCACTGAGCCACTGAGAGGCAGAGGTTTGAAGAGACGGGGTTTGGTTTTATATTTATTTGCTTTTCATATCAGTGATGTGCTTTGGTTCTGAAATAATAAAGCATCAGATTTCCACACTATTACCTACTTCCAACACAGTGTTACTGGAATATGAAGGTTTCTGTGAGGCTGTCCAGGGAATGGATTCATCTTGGATGCCTTTTTGGAAGTCTTCTATGCAATGATTTTTTTTTTCCTTTTTTCCCTCTCTAGGGATATTCTTATTGTAGGTGTCCTCATTTTTACACTTAAAACATCTGTTTTCTCCTCATTTTCCCCTGCTGCTTACACAACAGTGGAGCAATACAACTGTAACTTTCAATCCCTTGTACTAAAATAGGACAAATCTTTCAGAAACACCAATGATATTTTCTTCTTCAAGTCTGAAAAATTTCAGAGTGGGCCAGCTCAGTGCCACAAGGACCAGCAGTCTCTCCTATTTGCTCTCTCTGAGACTGCCTGGAGGTTGTGTACCTGCAGCCTAACCAGCTCCTGAGCATCACTGTGATTAATCCTAATAGATAAAACAAGCATCCAGAGTCCATTTCAGTTCCTGTTTTACTGTTAATTATTTATAAGCAAGAAGAGAGACTTGGGGCTGTTCAGCCTGGAGAACAGAAGGCTCCAAGGAGACCTCCTGGTGGCCTTGCAGTGCCTAAATGGACTGATCAGAAAGCTGGGGACAGACTTTTCAGCAGGGCCCACTATGACAGGACAAGGGCTGATGGTTTGAACTCGGAGAGGAAAATTCAGACTGAAGAAAGAAGTGTTTGACCCCAGGAATGTTGAGAGCCTGGCCCAGGTTGCTCAGAGAGGTGGCAGATGCCTCATCACTGGAACCATTGCAGGCCAGGTTGCAGATGTCCCTGCTGACTCCATGTGGTGGCAGCAGTGTGGCCTGGGCAGCGCTGGGGTGGCAGTGGGGGTCCTGTTGTCCTCACAGACCTGTCCCTCTAAGCTGCACCTTAGTCTGAAGCCTTAGAGCCTTAGACTGAAGCCTCTCCTTCAGTCCCCCAGGGCTTTGCCCCACGGCTGTTGTTCCTAGCAGTTCTCCTGACTGGGTTACATTGTCATGTTGGGAGAGAAGAGGGACCGAGCTCTGGGTGTGGGAGCACTGGACAATGAATCCCTCTGGTTGTTGGTGGGATGTTTCCTCCTCACTCTGCTGGCAGCCATCTGGGCAGACAATCCCTGATGCCAGTTACCAGTCCCTCTTGGAGTGGCTCTGGCAGTACCACTGGCTGTGAAGGTAAGCCTGGTCACAGCCATGATCTCATCCTCATGAAGGTGATTTGAGTGCCCCTCCATGCAGCCATGGGTATGTAGCCAGCTTCCTGGGGTGGTGATGGCATGGTAACAGTTCTGTGGTAACAGCAACTCTTCCTTAAATGGAGATGCAGTTTTTAGAAACTCAAGTATTTTTAGCTGCCCTGAGTCACAGCAGCTGGAATGGTGAAGGGGCCAAGACAGCGTTGCCAAAATCTTCCCAAGTTACCTGCCCATGACTTGAGCACACTGGTGTCGGACTTGCCAGGGAAGGGATGCCATCCAGGAGGATCTTGACAGGTCTGAGAAGTGAGCCAGTGCCAACAAGTTAAAATGCCAGGTCCTGCATCTGGACTGGGCCAGTCTCGGGCACAAATCCTGGCTAGGTTGAGAGTAGCTCCATAGAAAGAGACTTGCGGTGTTGGCTGACGAGAAGTTCACCATGAGCCTACAGTGCCCTCATGCAGCACAGAAGACAAATTGTGTCCTGGGTTGCATCAAGAGGAACGTGGCCAGTACAGCAAGAGAAAGGATTCTGCAGACAGCAAGAAGGTCTCCCCTGAGCCTCCTCTTCTCCAGGCTAAACAACCCCAGCTCCCTCAGCCTCTCTTCACAGGGCTTGTGCTCAAGGCCTCTCACCAGCCTTGTTGCCCTTCTCTGGACACGCTCAAGGACTTCTCCGCAGACCTTCTGCTTCAGGGCTGTCTGCAAGGACCAGCTGGGAGCCATCACACCTGAACTGAGTTACAACACAGTTAAGAGGAAGCCAGTGCTAACCAGCCTGGAAACCAGTGCACAGAGCAGGAGAACACCACGGAAGGTCTGCCTCCAGCAAGGGCAAGATCTGCTTGTGTGGTGTGATGTGATTTAGGATCTTCAGACAAATTGTTTCAAGAGATCTAAAATACATGTTTGGGTTTGAGGAAGAGTAAAAAGGCAATCTGGGGATCTTGCATAGCTGCTGTTTCTCTTGAAGCACATTGGAATTCCCCTGGTCCTGCTCTCCTCCTGTTGCACCCCCACTCATGGCAGCCTGACAAGGATGTTTGCTTGGGAATGGCAAATACCCACGTAGCAGTTCAAAGCCCAGCCTCTAAGCTCAGTGCCTGTTCTAGCTGAGCCTGGGAGTCCATGAAGTGCTAACTGAGGTGCTTTGTGTCTCTGTGGAAAGTAGTGTGTATTGGATAACGAGAGATAAAAATGCAAGCTAAAACTCTTCCCAAGTCCCAGAAAAGACTTGGAGTCTAAATCCTCAACCCTTCTGTCAATATTTTTAAACATGGTTGTAATTGCTATATTTGCCTATAATGGCAATGCCCAGTGTTGTTCCAGTTTTTAATCTGGTAAGCTAAATATCTGTTTTAAGGTTACTGTGCATCTTGCCTTTTGGTTCCATTCAGAGAAATCAGTAGGTTCACTCCTACCAACAGTAAGTGGAAACAATCAGGTTTTTGCTGTTGTTTTATCAACAAAGAATGATAGGAAGCAGTCTGGTTTTGTATGTGAGAGCCTTCTGAAAGTGAAGTAACAGCATAATGCCACGTTTCCATGGCTCCAGAAGACACAAAGCCTGTGACTTTTTGCTGCTTGTGTTGGTGAGTATTTGCTAACATATTCACAGTACATGCAAGATTTGGTCAGCGTGGGAACAACGATGCTTTTCTTCACTACTCCTTTCTGGTAATAGCTGTTGTATTTAATAGCTCTGCTGAAGAGCTCTGAATAGCAGCCCCTGGCCTTTAACATAAAGTCCTTCTGTTCTGTAGGCACAGGATTTCTTCCAGGATCACCTCTGCTGGAATTAGAGGGTATTTCCAGAGTAACCTTGGCTTTGGCTTTTTGGGTTACTGAGTAAAGTAGTTTTGTCCCTGATTATATTTGAACTGTGAATGAAGCATTAAAAAGTAATCTTTGGTTCTCCAAGTTTACCAGGAAAGTCAACCTTGAAAAAAATACAAATTAACTATTTTAAAGTAAAAATTTACATCTTTTTCCTTTTGTAAATATGGAATGATGCACTTAGACTCCTCCTGCTCAGATTTTAACCATATAAAAATCCATTCTGAAATGATAGATAATTCAAAGTCAAATGGATTCAGTTTCCAACCCTATTAACTTGCCCTGCCTTTTATAAATCTTTTAAGTTCTACCTTAGAGTTGGCAGTGAAAATTTTGATTGATGCTTCCACCACTATTCCGTGTAAACTCCAAGGGTGTGAAAGGATGCTCCAGAACTGAGGCTGGGAGCGTGATGTAGGCTGTGTGTGGAGTTGTCTCACCAGTGCTACCAGTGTGTTTAACCAGTCTTGCCCAGAGGCTTAACTAACTCCTGACAGCAGTGCAATTAATCTGCCATTAGAGCAATGAGTGTCATTTAGAATTCTGCCAGGCCAAAATCACACCTTAAGGACTCCAATTCTTCATAGCAGCTAAATACAAAGCTGGATCCACACACACACCTCCCTCAAATAGACCTCTGCAGGCAAGTAATTCCTTTTAGGTGTGCAGATTCTCAGCCTGTGATTGGAACATAGCAAGGTTAGATCAGATTGCTCACCAAGGACCATTTCATCCCTCAAGTTTTAAGGTGGCAATCAGTACCAAAACTCACAATCATTTTAACTGATTCTCCCAGCATAAAAACCTCAGTATGCATTTCCTCATCCAAGAGCAATCACAGAATGGTAAGGTTGGAAGGGACCTCAAGGATCATCTAGTTCCAACCCCCTGCCATAAGCAGGAACACCTCCTACTAGTACAGGTCACTCAAGGCCTCCTCCAACCTGGCCTTGAACATCTCCAGGGAGGGAGCAGCCGCAATCTCCCTGGGCAACCTGTGCCACTGTCTCAAAGGAACCAGGAGGGGAAAAAAAATTATAAATATATAATATATATATATATATATAAAAATAAAAATGAAGAATTGCTGATAGACCCACAGCTAACAGGACTGGTTAGTCTGTACACAGCAAACAGTAGGAGTGTTCCCTGGCCTTTAAACAGTCAATGTTAGCAAACACTGAAGACAAGGGTGGTGATCAGATTGACATTTTAAAGCCAGGTCATGTCTGTTTGCATATTCATTGAAACAAGTCCCCTCTGCATGGAAGAGCAGTTAGGGCACATTTTAAACTGATTTCTTTGCTTAGTTTCCAAATGGTTCACGTCTTACCCACGGCAAGTGTCACTCACCCTGAGAGGCAGAAGCCAAGGTTGTCTCAGCCTGAGCATCCAGGGACATTCATTAAATTCCACACTCAATGAAAAATTTCAAACTAATCTGTTATTCAGCATCACAGAATGGTAGTGTTTGGAATGGACCTCAAAAAGTCATCCAGTTCAAGCCCACTGCCAGGGCAGGATCACCTAGAGCAGGTCACATAGGAACACATCCAGGCAGGTTTTCAATGTCTCCAGTGAAGGAGACTCCACAACGTCTCTGGGCAGCCTGTTGCAGTGCTCTGTCACCCTCACAGTGAAAAAGTTTTTTCATCATGTTGACAGGGAACCTCTTCTGCTCCAGCTTGCACCCCCTGCCCCTTGTCCAGTCACTGAACACTACTGAGCAGAGCCTGGCTCTGTTCTCCTGACACGGCCCTTCACATCTTTATAAACATGCATGAGGTCAGCCCTCAGGTTCCTCTTCTCCAAGCTAATGAGACCCAGTTCCCTCAGGCTTTCCTCAAAAGGGAGATGTTCCACTCCCTCCAGCATCGTTGTGGCTCTGTGCTAGACTCATTCGAGGAGTTCCCTGAAGTCTTTTTTGAACGGAGGGACCCAGAACTAGACACAATATTCCAGATGTGGCCTGGCCAGGGCAGAGAGAGGTTTTCCTCCCCTCTCTGCTCTACCTACAGACCACAGCCGTTTTAATACACCTCAGGATGCCATTTGCCTCGTGGATGAGAAGTTTAAATATGATATCATGAGGCTTAACAGGTTTTCTATAAGCTCTAAAGACCCACCAGCTAGGACAGAGTCTCTTCAATACTTTAAATAGGCAGTTCAGCTCTCTTCCTTTTCGTGTTTTTAAACACCATTTCTATATCCTCTCAGTACACACAAAGCTTCCCCAAAGTTCTAAAGGAATCAGGAGATCACAGCCATGGTAAATTTCACCTGCCTTCCCATGGAACGGCTGCAAAAGACTTAATAAATTAAATACTTCTCAGTAGATTAGACTGCTAGAGAGAAAACAGATGCCAGGAGAGTTGGAAGTATCATCACTGCCGAGGGCCCTTGCAATGCCTGGGAATTAATTAGGCGAGATAAGAGTGAAGATGATCACACAAAGCAATCCACACACTGTTGCTGATGGGGGGAAACCACGAAGTGCTTTGCAAAGCCAGTCTCTAGCACATCTGGAAATAAGCTTAACCCCCAAATACAAAGAACCCATGCTGGTGAGGCACCTGAGAAACAAGTCTATCAGCAGCACTGGGAAGGTCCTGTAGGATAAGCCCAATGTGCTTCTCCCTGGATCAGTGAGAAGATAGGCTTCTCAGAAGGTCTTCTTCATGCCTATGTGTTTGCAGAGCAACCAAATCACCCATCCACTGCCTCTCCAGAAGAACTGGTTTTGAGGTTACCTCCTCTACACTCACAGGTATTTAGGAGAACTGCATAGAATGGTAAGGTTGGAAGGGACCTCAAGGATCATCTAGTTCCTACCCCCTGCCATAGGCAGGGACACCTCCCACTAGTACAGCTCACTCAAGGCCTCCTCCGACCTGGCCTTCAACACCTCCAGGGAGAAAGCAGCCACAACTTCCCTGGGCAACCTGTGCCAGTGTCTCACCACCCTCACTGCAAACAACTTCCTCCTAACATCCAGACTAAATCTCCCCTCTGCCAGTTTAAACCCATTGCCCCTTGTCCTGTCATTACAAGATCTTGTAAATAGTCCCTCCCCAGTCTTCCTGTGGGCTTCCTTCAGATACTGGAAGGCTACTCTAAGGTCTCCTGGAAGCCAGTTCTCTCCTGCAGGCTGCAGAGCCCCAACTCTTGTAGCCAGCCCTCACAGCAGAACTGCTGCAACCCTTTGGTCATCTTAGTGGCCTCCTCTGGACCCGTTCCAACAGTTCAATGTCCTTCCTGTGCTGGGGCTCCAGAACTGTGTGCAGTACTCCAGATGGGTTCATCTTGGGAAGAAGAAGAACCCTTGATAGCCTGCCTCATGCGTTTTGGTTGTGGTACTTGAATTGTTCTGACAATATGCAGCAGAAAAAAAAAAGGACACAAACCAACCCACAAAGCAGAGCCTTCGTCTGTGTTTCTAAAGCTCTGCAGAGCGTGGGGCGGAGGGCTAGAGAGAAAAAAGGAGGCATCAAGTTACCACCAGACTAGAACTGCGACAAAACAAACTCTGGAGAGGAAAAACTTCACTCAGCCAACAAAAATCACATCACAGTAAGTGTGCCCAAATATAAAGCTGTGCATCTAGCTACGGAGATTTTATGTAGAATTTTACTTTGCAGGATTTCACTGAAGATTTCATGTTGAGATGCTGTATGTCCCAGATAGCTGCTGCTGAAACCACTCTCCAGACAGAAGGATTTCTCAGAAGAATTTTCAGCAGTCACTTTGGCACAGAATCTTTGCAGAAGGTGTTAAAAAATAAAACCTCCTAAATGGGAAGGGGGAAAAAAAATAATCATCCCCAACACTACAAGAAGTCCCCCAAATGACTTTCAGTGCAAACCAGGAGCTGAGCAAAAAGTTAACACATTTCTATGGTTTTAACTACATACCAAATTCAAACAGAGTAAACTGCTCCTAGGAGGACTGGGGAACTGCTAAAGGTTGATGTGTAGGGTTGGTGTTTTACCTGGGCTCTGAGAGTTAATTTTGAGTTGAGAAAGGACTTGTGAGAAAAGCACCTCGGGAGATGGTGCCTGCCGTGGTGGCCAAGGACTGCAGGCCCAGCTGCCAGCTGTCAGTCTGTGCCAGGGCAAGCTGCAGCTGGCAGAAGTCTCCCCATTTCCTGGGAACACCGAGAAATCTCATTAACTCAAAGGCGGAGGGAAGGGGGAAAAACAGCAACAGGACTTCAAAGCTAGCACTATGAAAACAGTATTTTAATAGTGGTAATAAATGTTAACTTATCACCTCCTGTAACCCATATTTTCCCGAGCAGGAAAAGCACAAAATCCTGGCAGCAAACAACTCAGGGACTTTGGTGAGCAGCAGGAGGGGCTGGCTGTCGGCTGAAGTTCACTCTCCTGGGGATCTTCATTACCCCATTCTCAGCAAAGTCCTCCCTCAGGGATGCTATTTTTTAGCACCAGCACTGAAAACCCTTCATTTTAGAGGCTCATGGGCAAAAGCTTCTGCTGTAAGTGTTAGTAATCTACTGCACCCTGTCACCTAAAATCCAACATTCTGATTAGTCTTTGCATCTCTTTTACCTACATCAGCAGCATTATATACAAATACACACATACAGAAAGTGTGCAGCAGTGACTGTCAGAAGCCAGCACGCTCCCACCTTTGCTATATGATTACAACCTTGACCTGAAGGTTCATTTGCATTCCCTCTACACACATCCATACACAATACTTTGATGAAGATAACAAAAACAACACAAACACTGCACTACTGATGTAAATCTTGGTGTGTCAGGTTTGTGAAACTCATCCAAGAAGATGGCTCAGGAAACAAGCAAATTCAGTAACACAGGCAGTTGTGAAGGCACAATGTTTGCTTGAAGATCACCTGGAAATCCACATTTGTGGTGCTACTGCTAAGTCTGAAGGAGAGGATGCCATCCAGAGGGACTTGGAGAGGTGGGCTGAGGACAACCTCCTGAGGTTCAAGAAGGCAAAATGTAAGGTCCTGCACCTAGGTGAGGGCAATGCTAGGTATCCAGCTGAGGGATGATGAAATTGAGAGCAGCCCTGCAGAAAAGGACTTACTGGTAGATGAGAAGCTAGACATGAGCCAGCAACAACCCCATGAAGCCCAGAAGGCAAATGGCATCCTGAGCTGCATCAAAAGCAGCGTGGCCAGCAGGTCAAGAGAGAGTGATTCTGCCACTCTGCCCTGCTGTGACCTACCCAGAATACTGCATCCAGCTCTGCAGCCCTCAGTACAAGGAGGACATGAACCTGAGGGAGAGTGCCCACAGAGGGCTCACAAAAATGATGAGGGGGCTGCAACATCTCTGCACCAAGGAAAGGTTGAGGGAGTTGGAGTTGTTCAGCCTGCAGAAGAGAAGGCTCTAGGGAGACCTAATGCAGGTTGCCACTGTCTGAAGGGCTACAAGAAGGCTGCAGAAGGACAGCTGACAAAGGCCTGCAGTGACAAGATGAGGTGCAATGGTTTGGATTTAGAGAAGAGCAGAATGAGATTGGATGTTAGGAACAAGTTCTTTACCATGAGGGTGATGGAACACTGCAACAGGTTCTCAGGGAGGTAGTTGAGGTCCCTTCCCTGGAGATACTCAAGGTCAGGCTCAACAGGGCTCTGAGCAACCTGATCTAGTGGAGGATGTCCCTGCTGACTGCTCGGGGTTTAGACTACATGACCTTTGAAGGTCCCTTCCAACCTAAACCATTCCACAATTCTATGATTACTTGCACTTACACCAAAAATTGCATCGGAATGCAGCGCACGGCGAGAGGCTCACAAGGAGTGTAGAAAAAGAATGGTAGAGCTTTATAAACTCATAGAATAGTTTGGGTTGGAAAGGACCTCCTGGCAACCAGTAATGCTTTGGGACTATTTTGACAGACCACTTTTCAAGTAACTAACACATTCTGAGAAGAAAGTCTTACTTGAGTGGATATCTGAAAAAAGCAACATATTAATCCCTGAGACACTGAGGTCTCCTCAAAACCTTAAAGGATTTGCTAAGTATAATTGTTAGTACTTTGCATGTCTGCTTTGATTATGTTTGACATAGTTTCCATATGGAAACTTACACTAAGTTTCACCAGAGCTTTGCTTTGTTTAAAACACCAATCCGTCTAACGCAATAAATATTTGCAGATATTGGGAAACATCACCTTTGTGGTTGTCCTTCCACAAAAGGGTGAGAGAATTCACAGGGCTTCGCTCAAATGCTTCCTATTTCCTTCCTGAATAATACATACCTTGTTCTCCAACCCAGTTCTGAGTTGCTTTGCTCTGAAAACAGCTATTTTTGGTTTACTATTCATATTTGTGGAAAACCCTGTGGTTTTGCTCAGCTCATGCTGAAAAGTTTGAGGGTTCATTATAGCCACCTGGATAGATAAAGGCTTTAGCCTATGAAATCCCTCAGCAAAACAAATTAAAAATCGACCACGTAGTGTTGGACACAATGGGCTCATGGTAATCACTCAAGTTACAAGGTGGGGAAAGAAAATAAAAATATTTATAGATATATCCTGCCATTTTTCTATTCCACTCTGTCCTTGTACACAGCCTCAGAGTCACTGCAGTATTTAATGAAAATTCTGTGAGAAATGGAAGCAGCTATGTTAAAGCCCAATCTTAGGTTAGTGATTTCTAATCATTTCAGATTATCATGACAAGTTTATGCCTAACATTTAAAGCATCACCAAGCCACACTGTTACCAGAAATCAGTCAAGTGGAAGATATCCCTGCCAATGGTGGGGAGGTTGGAACTAGTTGATCTTTAAGGCCCCTTCCAACCCAAACCATTCCATGAATGCATAAGCAAGCACCTGGGACCATGCCTGGAGATCACTGAACCCAAGCCTAGACCCTCTCTGAGCACAACTCCTGTTACAGAGTCATGGTGCCCTCCATGAAAACACATGCATGGTTCAGTCCAGAAACAAGGGACATGCACATCTCTTGGCTGTTCCCCAACCTTTGGGCAAAACTGGTGCAAGATGGTGAAATCCAGCAGTTTCAGAACAAGACCAGATTCGATATGCGATGAGAACACACAAACGGAGAAGCTAAATGCACCTGAAGCCTGTTGCTTGCTGACTGAAAAGATGTGGCAGAGTTGACCTTGCCCACAGATAGGAAGGTGCTGATGTCAGCATGGAGACAACACTGCTGCAGCACCCCAACTACTGAGATCATTCTGAAGGGGGAGAACCAGCAGTGACTGCCTGTAGGATCCACACTCCACTGCTTGCCAAGATTAATAACTAGCGGAGTATCCGACTTGGTTTAGATCATGTCTTAAAAACAACTTATTCTGGCTCACAAGTTAAAGAAAGGTCTGTTTGCAGACACACCAGTCTGAAAGGCTGCTGAACTACCCAGAACCAGCAGTTCCTTGGTACAACTCCAGAAAGCTCCATGTTTTCATTTCCATATTATCTCCTTGAGGGAGCAGCGCGAGTGTTAGCAGGAACCAGGCTCCATGCAGCTGCTCGCAGAAGCTTCATCGTATGGTTGCTGTCAGGAACAAAATAAATCTCTCTTCCAGAACTGCTGGCAATGTCTATGCTGAGTTTAAAAAGAGAACAGTAATTTCAGGGTGGGTGGGGGAATAAAGAGAGAAAAAAGAAAAACCCAGTTCTGGGTTCCCAGATGGCAAGCAGTGCTTCTCACAGCTAGAGATGGAAGGAACTGTGCCAAAAAGAAGATGGCAGACATACTTCAAAAGAACTATTCAATTAAACAAACCAAAGGAGAACAGAAATAGCACATTTCCTCATCTTTTAAGCTTGAGCCCAATGCTGCCAGTGTTTGTGAGGAACACTCCAGTAAGCAAATAAGATGCAGCAACGAGCTGCAGTGAGAATCTGGAGCCCTGCTCAATGAAAGCAGGGCAGGTTTCCCCTGCCTTGGTGTCATGCTCTGCAATTTGTCAGAGATGAGTAAATCTCTGTGAAGTAAGGCTCTTGTAAGGGTCACTTCAGACTATTGAGCATTTCAACTTTCATCAGTGTCTCCTGAGCTCTTGATCTACCCACAAATAGTGTGACTGTTGTTAGTGTCAAAAAACAGAGACATGCACAATGACCATTTGGGGAGACCTGCAAGAAAGGCAGGCTGTAAAAACTCCACCACCTTAGCTTTCACACCTAAACCCACCTGTATTCTGGGTTTTCACAAAGGCATGGGGTCTGACAGGACAAGTTGTGGTGGCTTCAAATGGAAAGAAGCTGGATCGAGATGAGACATGAGGAACCAATTCATCCCCACAAGGGTGGGGATGCACTGGCACAAGTTGCCCAGAGAAGCTGGGAAGGCTCCAAGCCTGGAGGTGTTTAAAGCCAGGTTGGATGGGGTCTTGAGCAACCTGGTCTGGTAGGAAGTGTCCCTGTCCATAGCAAGGAAGGTGGAACTAGATTCACAGGTTACCTTTAAGATCACTTCCAACCCAAACCATTCTAGAATTTCCTCCTCAGACCACACTCAACCTCTCTTACTACCGAGATAGAAGAGAGAGGTCTTATGTCTGAAGACTGTAACCAAACAGCATGGGAACTAACCAGGGAGCTTGGGCACTAGTGAAGAGTGTGGATGCTCCATGGGTAGGGGTAGTGCAGCTATTCCCTGCAGTAATCTCACTCAAATGCTCAGTAACATTATTTAAGCAAACCCTGGCATTTTATTAGGGGGAAAAAAAGGGAGCCAAGCTGTGGCAAAGGTTGTTCAACTGCAGCAGGTGGATTCCAAGTATCTGATGCCTCCAACTCTGCTACCCAAGCACACAGCACTTCCTCACTTGGCAGCACAGGACATTTAAATGAGTTTTGTTAATGCCACAGCCGCTGGCATTTGCTTTGCATTTTTCCAGAGGGTAAAATGCTCAATGTGCTCCAGGTTCTCTAGTGGGCACTGTGTTTTGTGAAGGTTTTTCCACCACTCTCTTTTCCCATAGTGGGATCTTGTATTCTCAGCATGCACTATCATTTGCAGCACATCTGTACTGCACATGTCACTGGACTTGGCAGGTGCCACAAGCCTCAACAGCCACACTACACTTTGCTTGGTCTGGCTGCTGCACCCAGGTCAGATTCCTGAAGGGCTTAGCACATCTTACAACAGACCTCAGAAATATGGATGCAGTGCAGCTTCAGAGAAGGAAATGCCAATTTTATCCAAGAAGGAGAAAAGTGCAAGACAGACAGACAGGAGAGTACTGCTCCAAGAAAACACCATGAAGTTCAGGCTCCTGTTTCAAACTCGTCTGAGGACAGCAAGGACTCGAGGGGGTTTCCATCTCCCTAGCAACACCTGGAAAACAAGGTTCACTGTGGCAGGGCTTATCACCATCTGTGAACATCAGGTTTTCGTGGCATCTGTTGTCAGAAGTATTTTGTTTTCCAAAATATTTAAAACAACACAACACCCTCCCCCAACCTCCTCCCAAATCACCACTGCCACTACAAAAAAAAAAAACAAAAAAAAACACAAAAAAACCCACTCCTCACCACCACCACCCTGCTTGCTGAGGTACATGGTCAGGACATCCCAGGCAACATGAAGTTCTGGTACCAGCCCTGTGGTGCAGCCAGAACACATATGCAAAGCTAGCAGGGCCTTAGCAAGGAGTGATGGAGGACAACATCTGGTTGAGAGTGCAGGGAGCAGCACATCTCCACACCCTTAATCCCAGCACCACTCACAACTGGAACGGTCATTGAAAACCTGCAATTCCAGGAGTTCTCTGGACTGAAAGGAAGGTCTGTAATATTTAACTGAAGCAGTGCTTTGGGGTCCCCAGTTTAAGAGGGACAGAGAGATACCTGAGAGAGTCCAACAGAGGGCTGCCTGGTTATTAGGGGACTGGAGCACTGCCTGATGAGGAGAGGCTGAGGGACCTGGGGCTTCTGAGTCTGGAGAAGAAAAGACTGAGAGGGGATTTAATAAAAGTTTGTAAATATCTGAGGGCTGGGTGCCAGGAGGGGGGGACAGGCTCTGCTCACTTGCTCCCTAGGACAAGGAACAATGGATGGAAGTTGCAGCAGAGGAGGTTCCACCTCAACGCAAGAGGGAACTTCTTTACTGTAAGGGTCACAGAGCACTGGAACAGGCTCCTCAGAGGTTGTGGAATCTCCTTCTCTGGACACTTTCAAGGCCTGTCCAGATGCACTCCTCTGTGACCTGACCTAGATTATGGCCCTGCTCTGGTAAAGGGGTAGGACTCAATGATCTCTTTGGGTCCCTTCCAACCCCAACATCCTGTGATCCTGTGTTTTTATCTTAAGATGATTGGGTGAGCTGTAAAAGCCAGGAAGCCTCTCTAGCTATTTTTCTCATGACTTGGTTTTTTACTCTGAGGCTGCCCAGGGAGGCTGTGGAGTTTCCTTCACTGGAGACATTAAAAAACCACCTGGATGCATTCCTGAGTGACCTACTCTAGGTGGTCCTGTTCTGGGCAGAGGGGGGTTGACCAGATCATTTTTTAAGGTTCCTTCCAACCCCTAATACTCAGCGACTCCATGAAATTCACCTGCCTATGACTCGGCTTGGTGCTCAGAGGGAAACTGTTACAGCCTCCGGGCACCCAGCCGAGGACAGCACCACAACAGAAAAGCAGACAGACTTTCCTTTCTCCCCACTATTCATTAAGCTTGCCTTCCACCTCTGAAGGAAGTGAGGCTGAGAGCAAACTTTCCAGGAACAGGCAGAGGCCACAGTTCTCTGGAAAGGCAAATCACTTCAGAGTGCGCCCGCTATGAGACCTGCTCTTCAGAGTACTCCAAACACAATGCTCATAGCTTTGCCTTCCCTCAGACACAGCATTTCAGGAGGAATGCAGCGTCTACCACTCTCCTCTGAGTGATCTGGTAACATCGTTGCTTTCCAGGGATCCCTGAAAGGATCCTACAGAAAGGCTGGAGAGGGACTTTTCATAAGGGTTTCTAGCAACAGGACAAGGGGGAATGGTTTGAAGCTGAGAGAGAGTAGGTTTGGACTGGATCTTGGGAAGAAGTTCTTCAGTACAAGGGTGGTGGGAGTCTGAAACAGGTTGCCAAGAGAGATGCCCCCTCCCTGGGGGTATTCACAACCAGACTGTATGAGGCCTTGAGTAGCCAATTCTGCTTGAGAGGTGTCCCTGCTCATGGCATGGATGCTGGAGTAGACCATCTCTAAGATCCATTACAATTTAAGCCATTCTATGATTCTATTTCCATTTTCTTGGAAGCTTCTAAGCTTGCAGATTTAACTAGGAGGTTTTGGAAGCAGTGCTGTGCAGGCAAAGTAAGACCTTCAGCTCTGCCGAGACCCTCGGCTAACATCTTCACAATTTCCAACTAATTAAAATACCGCTGAACCTTCTGAAAATACAGAGGGCTGGAGAAATTTCCCTCCAGGATGATACCATGCAAGGAAATGTCAGTGTCTGCACTGCAAGCAAACACAGCCCAAGTGCTATCTCACACATTTCCCAATTTTCAGCACAAGCTCTGCAGAGCATATTTAAGCAATGCAAGCATTTGCAGACCCTTCAAAGTCAGCTTTTCACTGACACTGCTGCAAATTCGCCACAGGTTTCAATTACTGTATTTGGAAGAAAGAACAACAACAATATTCCTTCCAAATATGAGGCTATGAAACATTAACTCTTTTAACCATTTGGGGATTTGAGGGGTTTTGGCAGTTTGGTTTTTGGTTTTCTTTTTAAACATATGTTTCATATCCAGAACATTTATTAAGATTTCTGCATTTGTGTGACACCCCAGTGAAATGCCTGTGAGTCTAAATAAGAATGTGGTCTGTCCTCCCCTGCTCCAGCTCCCTGCCCCTGCTTCTGGATTCCATGCAGAAGCTGAGCCCAGAAACCACAAACTATTTGGAACAGAGCAGCTTGTCATGCATCTGTGGTGCATACTACAATAGGGTGCCCCTGTTGCTGATGCCTTCAGGACACAGCCCTGCACAGACCTCAGGACAAAACCACATTTGCCAGCCTCAAGCAGCAGTAAGACAGAGACTGCTCCAACAAGGGATTCAGACAGCTGTGAAAACAGGCATGCTTGCAGGCTGAAAACAGGTTCACTTGGAGGGTGACCACCACTAAGGAAAACATAAGGTTTTGGGAACACCTTCTCCTAGGAAACACCCACAAGCTTCAGAATCATATCTGAACTCTGAGACTTCCCATCTGCCTCCAGCACATGCCACCTCGTGATCGTTGCTACTCCAAGTCAGGATGTGCAGTGAGGGTGCACTGTCCAGCCTCTGCTGATCCCCATAAACGACCCCTGCACCAGCTTGGGAACAGCCTGTTTGCAGAGAGAAACTAGAACAAGGGAGAGACAAAGCAGAAACCCCATGGAGCAACACAGCACTACATGAACCCCTCAAAGCAGGACAGGATCAGCCCCCGCACTCTGACCATCCCATTCGCTTACACCTCTCCTCTCGGCAGTGCTTAAGCCTTCTCCTGCTGCCCTAGAAAACCCCTCACATCAACAGCAGCCTTTACTTCTGACAGCAGCAGAAAGCCCTACTCTCAAAGGCTCCTCAAGGATTTTGCTTTTTCTCCCTCCTTCCCTCTGCAGCAGCCAGGACGATTGCCAGGGTGGCTGGGGCAGGTTGTCAGAAGTTCCAAAACCTGCAGAACAGCCGAGATTTAAGCATCATGCTGACAGAGGGAATGGGAGATGGAAAAGCGCTTCAGGAGACTCCACCAGCATCACCTCACCCTTCCTCCATGACCCAGAGCACTCTCCAAACCACCGCATCTGCCTGCCTGTTCCCAGCTCCCACACAGCAACTCGCTCCCTCAAGGAACTGGCTGTGACCCAACATAGCCATGACACCCTGGGCTGGCACTGGCTGTGCCCTCCCCAGGGGCTGCACACCCCTCAGTCACCCTGCTCCCCAAGGAGTGCCTGCACCCAGTTCATGGCAACTCTATGCATCAGGGAAAAAAAAAAAAAAAAAAAAAAAAAAAAGGAAGGAGATGGCACTGGGAGACCACTGTGAATGAGGCGACATGGTTAAAGTCCTGCAGCTGTCAGATGTGAGATCTGGAGTGGAATTGTTCTCTGCAGAGGGAAGGGTCTGAACCTGCCCTGCTGCCAGAGGCAACGCCGGGCAGCTTCACCACACCGGGCGAGCCTGGTCCTGCTGCACAACACGAGCAAGCCCAGCCAACCTCTATCATGTGCCTTTGCAGCTCAGGACCAGCAGCCCCACAGAGTCTGTCAGGCAGAGCTCACACCCCCTTCTCAAAGCCATGCAGAGCTTTCAGAGCTGGCAGAGACTCACTCCCTGCACTCTCACTGTGCCAGAGAAACACTGCAGGTCCGAGCAGCACAGCAGCATGCCCTGTGGTACCAGCTGACTGGGTAACAGAAAGGGAATACTTTTTTTTTTCATTTTGTCCCTCTTCCCACTTCCCAAGTGGGACCCATTAGGTTCTTTGGGCCAGTCATGCTTCCAGTGATACATGCAAGCAGTGGAAGATAAAAGGGAGGCAGGAGAGAAGCAGCCCTTCTACTACCACTTTCTGCTGTCACTGCTTTCGGAGCCTGTCCATCAGGCTCTCAGGACCCACTGCTCACACCTCAAGACTGTCCTATGGCTTCAGTGTTTCTGCCACCTCTCGGGTTCTGAAGCCATCAGGAACAGCCTATTTACTTGCTGTTGAAATGTCAGCAGTAAAGCAAACAAACAAACCCAATCTGAGCTGAAAGCCATACTTGGAGACTTCAGTCTCAGCACACCCATAAAGCACACGAGGAAGCTGTCAGAGGATTCAGAGAAACTCTGTAAGTTGACAGACACCATGCCTGTTTTTCGTCAAGTTCTCAGGACAGCAGAACAGCCTTTTGTTTCCAGATGTACATGTTCCAGCTCCTGGACCAAAACCACTCTGCAAAGCATTTAGAAATGGCCCACAGCCCTACATCCATAAGAGAGGAGCACATAAAAAGGGAAAGGATTCACCACAAAGGTGAAGTAAGAAGCAGGCAGCTGTCTTTGGGAAGTACTGGGAAGCAACAAGTAATGGCACCAACAACAAAGAACATGCCAAGAAGACCACATTGTGTCTGGTTGCACAAAGTCAGGGGGTGGCTGAGTTTAGGTGGGACCTCTGGAAGTCACCTGGTCCTATCCCTATGCTCAAGTAAGGTCACCCCAAGTCAGCTGCCCAGTACTGTGTCCAGAGGGTTTTTTAGCACCTCAAGTGTTGGAAATGTCCCAGGTAACCTATGTGAGTGGCCACTGCCATCCTTCCAGTATGAGTTTCCTTACTCGCCTTCCCTGCATCGCTCTGAACACAGCACACAGAAAACCCCTACCAATTCCACAGGGATGTTCATTGGACAAAGGGAAATATTCACTTGCAAATGGAAAACCAGTTTGTTTAAAAAAAAAGATCTTTCAAAACAACAGAAACAACCAAGCCTTGCACCAAAGGAGGTGCAAGAAGATTCAGGGGTGACCTCATTGCTGTCTACAACTACCTGAAGGGAGGCTGCAGCCAGGTGGGGTTGGGCTCTTCTCCCAGGCAACCAGTGACAGAATGAGGGGACACAGTCTCAGGTTGTGCCTGGGGAGATATAGACTGGATGTTAGGAGGGAGTTCTTCACGGAGAGAGTGATTGGCATTGGAATGGGCTGCCCAGGGAGGTGGTGGAGTCACCGTCCCTGGAGGTGTTCAAGAAAAGACTGGATGAGGCACTTAGTGCCATGGTCTGGTTGATTGGATAGGGTTGAGTGATAGGTTGGACTGGGTGATCTTGGAGGTCTCCTCCAACCTGGTTGATCCTATGATTCCATGAAAATCCCATCTACTTAGTCAAGGAACTGTCCCCTCACCTGCCTGGCACAGTTCTGCCTTCACTGACCCAGCATCCCATGTTCTCCACATGCTTTACTATGACCATGATAGCCTTGACAGCCTATGAGAACAAGTCAGCCCACGTGGCATCACCTCCTGTTCCATTTCTTCCCCAATGACATTAAATATCTTTGTTTGCTCAGATAAGTGAAAAGGCAGTCATCAATCACAAATACTTTAGTATTTGGTAAGGGTAGCTGAAGGGAAAGGGCTTTGCTTCCTTTGTGTTGCAAACTGCTGTCCCACAAGACAAATGAGAGTTGGCTTCATTGTCTTGCAGAGAGCCAAGCTTGGATAAGGTCTGTCCTTCCAGCCCAGAAAAACAACACTACCAGTTCAGGAAAACAAACTTGCTCTAGCAGAGGATTTTTGGGTCACATCCAGTTCTCTGAAGTGAGTGGGCTGGTCCTATCATACTGTTCCACCTAGTTCTTGACTCCTTCACGTGCCTGGTAACATTTGAGGTTAAAAATAAATATAAATAAATAAAAAGAAGTTATTGATTTTTTTTTCCTCTCAAATAAGCACGACAGGAATTCCAGACCACCACTTTCACTTTGAACAGCTGCTTTTAAAACCCATTTTAAATGGTGAGGTTTGGGACACGAAGCAAATACTTCTGGTCAAAAGGAACCTCCTCTGCACACATGTCCTGCAATGACAGATCCAACAACAGAAGTCTACCCGACATCACATAAAGGCCTTCACTGCCCAGTTAGCCCAAGAAAAGCAGTAATTCTGTCCCTAAATAAACAAGAATCCTAAGGTGATTCAAATACAGCTAAAGCTGGTTGATGGTGCTTCAGGAGAAGAGAACTCAAGTGATTTTTGACCAGCTTCTCTTCATATTTGGTTGACACAAATAAACACTGACAAGAGTTCAGCCTACATCCCCGAGACGTTCCTATGGGAAGACCAGCTTTGTTTTTCCCACTGGGACTGGGTAAAGCCTCTAAAATAGAAAGTGTGCCACACCAGAAAAAAAAACCCAAAAACCAACAACCTCAAACCTTCAAGCTAAGCTCCCATGGGATCACTGAAAAGTACAGAGAAATTCAGTCCTGTTCAAAGCCTGCCTGTTGCTCACTGTTCATCAATGGCAGTGCCAGAAGAGCTGAGAGCATGGTGTGGAGGTGCTTCAAAGAGCTATCCATTCCTGTACAGTGGCTTGCTGATATGCTGAAAGGCCATAAAAACAAACTAAGCTCTTTTCAAGAATGCAGTGAAAACTGGAAAATGAATAGAGAACAAGCAGGAGCAACTCCACCCCGTGCACAGTACAAAGGTGTTTGGGAGCAGCCTGTGATGGGCTGCTCCTCTGTGAACTGCTGGTGAAGGCAGCTAGACTGAGACAGAGCATTTCTCCTTGTTTTTACTTACTCCTGTAAACAAAGGTGGTCTTTTGCTTTTGAAGTCTAGCTAAAGAGCTGATTATGTTGTTCATATGGGCTTGCACAAGTCAAAAAAACTCTGAGCAGGAGGCACACATGGCTTGTATTAAGCGAGCCTTTGTTTAGCCAGGAAGTTCTCCAGCAACAAAATGCTATGCATGTCCATGCAAGCTGTGCTCAAGTCAGTATGTGGTTCCTTCCCCAAACCAGAGGGGAAAGAATGCGCCATCTCCCTGAGGCTTACCTGTGACACTGTAGTTGGTGACCCTGACAGCTTTCCCTCAACTTGAGCACGCAGCCTTTTAAGAATGGAACATCACACAACCTTCTCCAGCTGAGGAGCTACTCATCACAGCTATCCATCTTAAAGTTCACAACCTTCTAAAACTCTCCAGTTTCCAGAGGCACAATCAGAACACAATGTCTGAAGCCTGTTACAAGCCTCTGGTGGCTGTCTACCACCAAATGCATGAATGCCTTCAGTGGCAATTTGACACTAAATCTACTGGGGGATCTGGTGCCACTTTCCTGAACACAAACTGAACCCAAACTTCCACCACCCAGCTGCCCCATACAGTGATCTGCAGCCCTGCAATTCAATGTTCTGTCAATTCCAAAACGGTGCTTAATTTAATACCAAGTATTTTGTGTTGCAAAGAAAAACACCCAAACAACCCCATTTCAGTGTCACTCAGTGCACTTCACTCCTACACCCTAGAAGAGCACACAGTTTCTGCTCATGCATGGGCAAACCATTACCAATTAATGTGCCTTAATTTTGCCTCTCTGAAGATTGAGCACATGTGGGTTCCTCCCAGCGACTAAATGCCATGCTGCCAGCATTTCTGGAGCTGATGAGCAGCAGGCAGCAGACAGGCTTTCAAAACAGCAGGCACCTCCAGATTCTCTTTTTAACTGCTTTACAACTAGGCTCTGGCAGCATGACTGAGGTCTCCCTGTGCCTCAGCCCAGCACCCTGCTTGGTTCTGCAAGGAAAGGAAACACCAGATCATCCCATGTAGTGCTGCCTCACCTCACCACTATCTCACACCATCATCATGCTGCTCCCTCTCAATCACTTTACTGTTTTTCCCACCCCTGCTACAATTGCAAGTCACAAGAAAATCTCTCCTCGCCCAAGTGTTTGACTGTGTTAGGAAAGAAACTGTGGAGAAGCCAAGGAAAGTAGAGATGGTGAAGGTAGGGACAGGAGGGCATTTAAAAGCATCTGTTTGGCAAGGAATGTAGGCAGGATGGCTGTTCATTGGCATAGGAAAAAGTTCAGGAAAAGACTAGAAGATGCCTTACTGAAGGCAAATCAAAACCTGAAGAGAGAAGTCCTTCCAATCACAAACCACAACCTGAAGTGAAAGCTCCAGCTCTCAGAGCACACAGGTCTTAAAATGTGCCAAAGTTTGGTAAATCTCTAGGTGTCAGCAACAGCCACAAGACCTCAGAGCTGTTTGGACCAGCATGACCTATACCATGAGAAAGAAAGCTTTCAGTGCTGTCAAGGGTTTTTTAATGACTTTCTTAGCTTTCATAGGTATTTTCTGTTACCATTGACTGACTCATGCAGGCAAATGCTTAACAACTTGGGAGACATTAATGAAAACAATCAATTATATCTGACTTCAAGATAGCACGTAAAAGCAATGATCACTTTTGTTTGCTATCACGTACTAAAAATTAAAGCGATCAAACAGTACATTAACATTTAAAAATTACACACAAGTAATGAAAACACTGCTAAAAGTGTTGAATAACCACCATATGCCACTGGAGAAAAGGCAGGGGAAAAAAACACACTTAACTTTCAAGGCCCAGTCTGATGGGTACTGTGTTTAAGCTGACCTTTCCACACTAAGCAATAACATACTTCCCTGATCTTTCATTGAGGAAGGCTCCTGGTCCCTTCAGCAATAAAGATGCAAAAAAGGATGATGAATGACTCTAGGCCAGGCCGTTCAAGCAGTCAAAAGCAGAAAGTCTTGTTTTCTTGTGGCCACTTCCTGCTCTCTACCGAGTGAGTGAAAAAAAGATGGCTAGAAAATATCAAAGGAGGTATTAGTCTAGGGTAGCATAGATCACAGAATGTTAGGGGTTGGAAGGGACCTCCAGAAGTCTGACCTCCCTGCGAAAGCAGGATCACCTAGGGCAGGCTGCATGGGAATTCATCCAGGTGGGTTCTGGAAGTCTCTAGAGAAGGAAACTCCACAACCTCTCTGGTCAGTCTGTTCCAGTGCTCCATCACCCTCATCATAAAGAAGTGTCTCCTCCTGTTGAGGTACAGCCTCCTGTGCTCCAGCTTGTACCTGTTGCTCCTTTTCCTATCACTGGGCACCACCAAAAAGAGGCTGGCACTAGACACCCACCCTTCAGATATTTACAGACACCGATAAGATCCCCTCTCAGCCTTCTCAAGACTAAACAGCCCCCAGGTCTCTCAGTTTTCTGTCATAAGAGAGATGCTCAACTCCCCCACACGTGGCTCTCTATTAGACTTTCTCCAGCATGTGCCTGTCTCTTGAATTGGGGAACTCAAAACTGGACACAGTATTGCAGGCATGATCTTGCCAGGACAGAACAGAAGGAGAACCTCCCTAGACTGCTGGACACACTTTTCTATAACATATCCCAGAAGTGCAAGGGCACATTGCTGTTCCATGGATCTCTTGCTGTCCACCAGGACTCCAAGGCCTTTCTCCACAGAGCTGCTTTCCAGCAGGACAGCCCCTGTCTGTACTGGTGCCTAGAGCTGTTCCTCCCCAGATGCAGGACTCTGCACTTGCCCTTATTGAACTTGATTGAGGTTCAGCCTCACACAACTCTCCGGTCTGTCCAGATCTTGTTGGATGGCAGCTGAGACCCACCAGCCTTTTTCCTTGTGTTTCAAGCTATGGTAAGAGTTCAGGGGTAGAGGACAAGATAAAGTTCTGACCAAAGTAGCTGGTCTTCTAGGTGGGATGAAGAAGAAACAATTCCCAGAGCAGACTAAAAGTCAGCCTGTTTTCCAAAGCAGTTCAATCAACCTCTTCTCACATGGAGTCCAAGAAATGGGGCTGGTCTCCAGGTGGAGAAGCAGTTTTGAGTTTAACCTTGAATTACCTTGTCAATGGAAAGCAAGATGCTCATTGCATTAAAGGCAGCACAAGGACATCCTGAAGCTCTACAAGGAGCAGCTCTGTAGCACCAAGGCTGTTGCTTCACTGGAAGCACATTGTCCTGGCTCTGTCTTTAACAAGTTCATCACTCAGCACACCCCAAGGACATGCATTAATAAATCAGAACCGTCTCACATGCAGTCAGTCCCTGCAGCATCCGAGCAGCTGCTGCTTCAGGGGGCAGTGAATGAGGTGCTCAGGGTAACCAAACCCACTTTCTCCATAGCTTGGAGGCACATGCAGAGCTGCAAATGAAAAGGGCACTTTTCTGAGCAGCATGCTTACTTTAAATAATCCATGAGGAACAAGTAGAGAGCTTTCAGGGGGAGCTAAGAGCACACAGCACAAGGGAAAGAAAATGCTTGAGATGAAAAGAGGAAATGTTTTCAGGGTGGAAGTTCTACAGCATGATGAAATGAGTAACAGAAAAGGGAAAAGAAAATGTAAACAGCTCAGCCTTTTGGAGAGATGAAATCTGAGGTTCTCCTCCTCTACTCTGCCCTAGCAAGGCCACTTCTGGAATACCGCATCCAGTTCTGGGCCACTCAGATCAAGGAGGACCTCAGGAAATGGCATGAAATTGTTCAGCACAGAACCACAAAGATGCTGGAGGGAGTGGAACATCTCCCTGCTGAGGACAGGTTGAGGGAGATGGGGTTCTTTAGCCTGAAGAAGAGAAACCTGAGGGGTGACCTCATTCATGTTTATAAAGATGTGAAGGGCAGTGCCAGGAGAACAGAGCCAGGCTCTGTTCAGTGATGTCCAGTGACTGGACAAGGGGGAGTGGGTGCAAGCTGGAGCAGAGGAGGTTCCACATGAACATAAGGAAGAACTTTCACCGTGAGGGTGACAGAGCCCTGGAGCAGGATACCCAGGGAAGTTGAAGAAGAACTCCACATTGTTCCTGTGTGACCTGCTGATCCTGCCCTGGCGGGGGACTTGGACTGGATGATCTTTCAAGGTCCCTTCCAGCCCTAACATTCCGTGATGCTGTGCAATTCCACGACTGTGTGACTTGACTGACGTTTTGTGAGCAACTCCCACTGAAGTCAAATGCTGTGCTCAGAGAATTTACGACCAGACCTTGGAAACAGCAACAAGCCCTTTAACCTTCATGTGAGTGCTCATGCAAGCAAATAACACCAGATTCATGCACAAAGCCTTCTTCCTCAGAGCCTCCTGCTCCCGTTACATTCTTTCATAGTCAAATGTTTTGGGGAATTAAATCCTCTTAACCTACCACACCGATACCCTGGCAATTTGTAAAAAGCCAGTAGGTTACAAAATGCTAACTCTACTCCAGCTGCTAGAAGTCACATTAACAGAAAACTGTAATTACATCATGCATTTTGCCACTATTACTTCCTCATGTAAACATGTGCTCTTGCTGTTAATGATAACACTTAATCAAAAGGAGAAGAAAGATGGTCTGCAAGATAGTCTTCTGAATTTCCTGCTTAAGGGAGGCTAAACACTACAAGCTTCTGACTAAAAACTCTTTTGCTCAGAGAATGGTAAAAATACCCACTGAACAGAAAAACTGTTTTAAAAATTAGTGTTTAAAGTATGCTATTTCATCCTGGAAGAAAACCTTACCCTCTGTGTTGCCTGTACTATTCCTGCTCCACCCTCATCAGCAAATCAGAGGAGCTGTTGGGTTTTACCTGTTGGTGGATGCACAATGATGTGTCTCTGCTTTACTGCACAGCTGCTCTGGATCTCAACCCTCCTTTGTACTCAAAAAAGGAATCTGCTCTGCCATTTGCTCTTAGAAGTCATTGCTTATCACAGCTGAGGGGGCTGAGAGCAGGACCCATACCAGCTACCACACAGCCCATGGCCCAGCCCACAGCACAAAGCTGAGCACAGGGATGCTCCTGAATGGATGCATTGGTTAGGAATAACCCCACTAGCACGGACTGGTCTGCCATCCTCAACCTAAGTGAGGGATGCCAAGACCTGAATTACTAGGAAGCTGTCACCTAGGAAGGTGTAAGTCTGCACCACTACACAGATCTTCAAGCACACTGAAGGATTTAAGGAAGACCTTGTTAAAACCACAGGCCTGTGAGTGCATCACTCGCTGTACATATCTGACACAATCACTTACCCAAAGTCTACAGCACTAAGAGAGAAAGTTCTGAGAAATAGCTACCAACTGGTACAATCCTCCCAGCTATCCTACAGATTTTTCAAAGCATGAGACTAACAGTTTTCTCTGTACACACAGAAAAAGCACTTTAACAAAACCCAACACGAACATCATTGCTGGCGCAGCTCCAAGAAATCACCTGCACCACGCCAGCTGCCCATCCACATGTCCCTGAGCTTATCCTCACTCAGAGGTAATGAAAACATGAGGCACTGATGGGGCTTCAAACGTTCTCACAGCAGCAGATTAAGAGCTGCACACAAAGTGGGGCTATTTAGAAGCCAAATCACATCACACTGAGTCACCACACAGCTTTGTCCCACTGCACATCTGGGCAAACAGCTGTATGTTCCCAACACTTTGGTTCTCAAGATACAACAGATCCCTCAACTACTGTATTTATTTTTCAAATGCAAAGGGGTAACAAAACAACTTTTCTCCTCTCCATCAGTACTTTCACAGCTCAAGAAGTTTTAGGTGGCACCAAATTCAGGTCTACCCCAAAATTTCACCCTCTGCAAGTAGGTTTATAACTGAGGAGAACAAGAAAGTCTCCTAAAAAACTGTGCAAACCTGAGTACAGCAAAAATTGCAGGAAAAACATTGACTTGAGATTCTGCTACAGGAAGATCAAACAGAAGGCAGCAAAAACGTTTAGTAAGTTACCACTTGCACTCATATAGCATAAAGTTAAAAATCAGAAATACACCACCAAAATAATCAGAAAATAGAAAGTGAGGAGTGAGAAAGATAAGGAGAAATTAGAGATTACTTAAATAAAACTACACCCACTGTTTCAGGATGAGAACATCAAGATCAGGATTAAGAACATGAAGGTGTGACACAAAGACATCTACACTGTGATCATCACCCATCAGAAGAACAGGCTGCTTTTAAGAATTACGGGAAGTATTTCCACTTCAAATTCAACTGACAGGCTGCAACTCTTCACAGAAATAAAGGATACTCTGAGCTCACACTCAGAACTGAAGCATTAACAATACTTACACTAGTACTGCTACAAGCAAGACTTGGAACAAGAAGTTCCACCCCTGCCCTGCATGTACTGTATGAGAATGGAGAATTCCATCCACATATTGGACAGTTTAAGGTCCCTCAGGAATTCAGAAACTTACCTCTCATCTTGGCACAAATGTTTTGTATAGTCAAAGAAAACCCTCAGCACAGGAAGGACATGGAAGTGTTGGAGCGGGTCCAGAGGAGGGCCACAAAGATGATCAGAGGGCTGGAGCAGCTCTCCTATGAGGACAGGCTGAGGGAGTTGGGGCTCTTCAGCCTGGAGAAGAGAAGGCTTCGAGGGGACCTGATAGTAGCCTTCCAGTATCTGAAGGGGGCCTACAGGAAGGCTGGGGAAGGATTATTTACAAGGTCCTGCAATGACAGGACAAGGGGCAATGGGTTTAAACTGGCAGAGGGGAGATTTAGACTAGATGTTAGGAGGAAGTTCTTTACAGTAAGGGTGGTGAGACACTGGAACAGGTTGCCCAGGGAGGTTGTGCATGCTCCCTCCCTGGATGTGTTCAAGGCCAGACTGGATGAGGCCTTGAGTAACCTGTACTAGTGGGAGGTGTCCCTGCCTATGGCAGGGGGTTGGAACTAGATGATCCTTTAGGTCCCTTCCAACCTTACCATTCTATGATTCTAAAACAAAGTTAGCCATTTAAAGACCTTGAGTATCAGTACCCTAACACCACACAGCAATCCCCTAACCTACTTTCTCCCTTCCTCCTTTTATAAAACTAATAAAATCAAAAGTTCTATTTAGCTTTTACCTTTCTTGCCACACTCACACTTCTTAAACACTCAGGACTTGGGTCACAATAGAACTGCATTGACCTACATACATTCAGTGGTACAGAGGAAAATGTTTTCAGAAGTACCTACCTGACTCAGGTTCTTACACTCCAATTTCAAAGGAAACTGGAAAAAATTGACTATTTTCCAACCAGAGTAGAAATGCTAGAACTTGTATGACTAAGTCTTCTGGACACATACTGGAAATCTTTAGGCTAAATATCTATGCCCAGAGGTTTAAACGAGATGGATTGTTCAAGCCACCCAAAACCATACCACAGTAAGATATTTTCAAGTGTGAGCACTGAGGTGTTTCTTTCAGTACTTGTGACTGCATCCTGCTACAAATACAACAAACAGTAACACAACTCCTGAGATAACAGCAAAAACTCAACTGAAAGACCTGCACCTGCCTCCCTCCAGCAGAACAGCCAAGACTCCTTTGCTACACTGACCATGACAGATGAAATGAGGGGAGTCTCTCCATTACACAGTCCCAGCCTCCACAAGCCTGCTGCCAGGGAGGGGGATGGAGGCATGGCTGGGGAGGCTGCCTGCATTGCCCAGAACAGGTTTGGGGCACTGCCTGGACCATGACCCAATACGGATGTGCAGTCCACACGGAACTTCCTATGTCTCAACTTCTACCCATTGCCCCTTGTCCTGTCATTGGGTATCACCGAGCAAAGCCTGGCTCCATCCTCCTGACACTCACCCTTTACATCTTCACACACATGAATGAGGTCACCTCTCAGTCTCCTTTTCTTCAAGCAGCAGAGCCCCAGCTCCCTCAGGCTCTCCTTGTAAGAGAAATATTCTATTCCCTTAAACATCTTTATGGATCTGTGCTGGACTCTCTCAAACAGTTCTACGTCCCTGTTGAACTGGGGAGCCCAGAACTGGACACAGTACTCCATGCGCAGGGCAGAGTAGAGGGGGACAGCCCCATAGAAGCTGCCAAGACATCTCCTAAGACTAAGGGATCCTCAGAGGAGCTTCCATCAGCTGGCTCAGTGTGTTTGGTAGGTATCAGTGCTGGTCACCCACACTGGCCTTCAGGAGGACAAGCCAATACGATCCAACAGCTCACACTTGACTGCCAGGCTTTTGTCCCAAAGGAAAACAAAGAGCATTAAGCCACTGGAAACTAACAGAATGAAAAGGATGCAGCAGACAGAAGGCACTGCACTGAGGTAATTAAAACCCTCTTCAGCAGACATAGTGCCAAGCAAACATATTTTGTGGACCCTATAACAGTGCTGTCCTACTGAGAGGAAATAGAAGTGTTGGTAGAGCAGACAGGAACCAAAGCAAGGAAACCAGGAAGAGAGAGAGAGAGAGAGGGGCAGAAGCCCACAGCACAGAACGGTTTAGGTTGGAAAAGACCTTCAGAGACCACCTAGTCCAATCCCCCACCATGGGTAGGGGCATCAGAATAGGAAAGAAAAGGAGTGACCTACAGAGAAGCTGAGCTCCATCTCCTGCTGTCGGCAAGAGCATACTGTGATCAACAACAGGAAATGTTTATAGAGCCAGACAAACATTAAATGCTTAAGTAAACACACATGTACCAAACACCCAAGCATTCATATTCATGAGGTGCACGTGTTCATGGAACTGGGACAGCTATTTGTGGATCTAATACTTCATTAACGATTTTAATGAAGCAGCAAAACTACTGGAAGAATGAAAGGAGCCCAGCACTGACCCTCATCACCGCTAACATGTTTATTCATGAGCTTCCAGGTCAGCACTAACAGGCTATTAGTGGAGGGGACGGCTGGCAGGATAAACCAGTATGTTATCAGAGCCTGCTTTCTGGTCAGTGGAGAGAAAAAAGGGCTTTTTCTGCTCTTTGCAAAAGCATAGCCAGGTCAGCAACACCAGGGATCTAGGCAAGACCTCCTTATCCAGCCAAGCCTGTCGGCAAAGAGATTTTACATTCCTGCTCTACAAAACACTGCTCTCAACCAGGGAGCAGCTCTGCACACGTGCACATAAGATGGGCACTGTCAAGTGTCCATCATGCTTCTGCCATACAGCAATGTACAGGCTATTAACCAGAGGAAGGCTCATCACAGAGCCAACATTCAGGGTTTGGTTACATGGATAGGGGTAGCAGAAGTCCCGCCACGTCGGGTGAGAGCAAGAGGAAGCCCAGAGAGCCTGGGCAGTTCTAGCAGCAAGAGACCTCCCATCACCAGAACATATCACCCACAGCAGCCCTTTACACAAGTGCACCTACCCCTGGAGCTCCAGGTAGGGATGCATTCCAGGGGAATTCTGGCCTGCAGTGAATCAGAAAGGCAAGACGGCATTAGAGCAGGACACTCAAACCCAGCCATCCTGCCCCCTCATGGGTTTTGCACTGTACTGGTAAAACACATGCTATCTCTGAGCTCCAGCAAAACTTGACTGAAAACATTGTGCTTCGTTGAAATGTGCACCACCAACAGAAATGTGAAATCAGGCATGGAAACAAAATGGATCAGAGGAACTGGAGCTGGTTTTCCAGCTCAGCGTAGGTGAAGTCTATCGAAGCAGGAGTCCATTAAAAAAAAAAAAAATTTAAAAAAAATAATCACATCAGGTCATAGCAAAGAAACCAAGCAGAGGAGAGCCCAACAGGCAGAACTGCCATCAACAGCTCCAACAGGCAGCTGAGCCCATGGACCAGGATAATGTCATCTTCACTGTGCCTGAGCTGCACCAGCACCACTATAGAAACTGACAGGGCAGCCGCCAGTCCCATCTCCAACACCAACAAAGCCAGAGTGCAATCATGAAAGTTCAGACCAGTCTTTCCATTTCCCAGCCTGCAGTGGAACACATCCAAATAACCCTGGGTTTGCTGCTGCAGAAAACTCGTATTTTGCATCTGAACAGAGTCACTCGAAAGGGCAGAAGTGTTCTCTCTTTTGTCACATTGGACAATAAAGAGCAAAGACTCTTCAGCGAGCCTCAAATGCTAACTAGGAACAAACAGAAGAGCATGGGATGTCTGCACCGACAAAACTCCAGAGAAGCCACTTCTGTCACTCTCAGCAGAAAGAGATGGCAGGAGAGCGAGCACTTTGAACCGTGGCGTCAGCTTCAGAGATAGCGGGCTGGGGTCAGAGAGCAGGCTTGGGGCAGCTGACACCCTGAGATTTGGCAACACCACCGGTGGCAAGCAACTGTTCAAGTCCTGCTGAGCACCACATAGCTTCCCTCACACACAGGTATGGCACAAGCCAGGGGCCACCATCACGAGAATTGCTATGAAATTAACATTTTCATAGTGTCCGTTTAACAAAAACTGACAGAGCCAAGTGTAACAACAACTGCAGCGAGCATTTGTCAGTTTACCAAAACTTGGTAAGATGAATTGCATCCACTGACCACACGTGTGTCAAGCAGAGCGTCTGCTTTAGGGCACCCTCCAAAGCGACGCAAAGGAGAGGCTGCAGATCGCTAGGAGCATAGAGAACAGTTACTGTGACACACAGACCTGTGCACCCTGTGCCAGCACTAACGCGGGCAGTGAGAGCCGCTCGCAGCACAAGCTTGGACCCAGTCCTCAGCCAGATGTTCGCGGCTGTGCAAATTACACACACCGAGGAACGCTGTCTTTGGGGCTCGGGACACGCCAGCGCCACTCGGGTCCAGCTGCGCTTTGCCCCTCACTGCCGTGATGTCTGCATTCGCTCGGGCGCGGCAGAGGCCACCCGCCCGGATGCCCCGGCACGGACCTGCCCGAATCTCCCTGAATTCAGGCAAACACCTCCAAGCTTTGCCCTGCACTCAGTGCCGGCCGTGCCACGGCCACGGTCCCCTTCGCGGAACGGCAGAGCCGCTCCCAGCACGCGTTGCTTTCCCCATGCGAGCGGGAGTTAAATCCCTCGATGCCCGGCGAGGAGGGGTGGCCCCGGACAGCTTAAGCCGCGGCCCGCAAAGGGCTCTCCAGGACAGGCTCCGTTTAACCCCGAACGAGACCCTCGAGCTCTCCTTCACCAACCCTCCCGAGCTACCTCTAACGGACCGAGCCGCACCGGAGGGTATCACCGGCCAGAGCTAACCGCGGTACCACGGTTCGGCTTCAGCCGCGACACCGGCACCCCCAGGAGGCCGCTCCGCTCCCCACTGCCCCCCGGTGCCTCGCTGTGTGCTCCCAGCGGTGACAGAGCCCCCTTGCTCTGTCCGGTCCCGCGGCGGGCAGCGCTGCCGGCGGCACACGAGGCCGGACGGGGCCGGAGCGGGCGGGACGGGACAGTTGGAGCGGGCGGGACGCGGCGCTGGGACCGGGGCCGGGCAACGCTTCTCCCCCGAGCCCCCAGAGGTGTGTCCGCGACTACCGAGCGGCGGGACGCGCGGCCGCGGTACTTACGTCGTCAAAGAGGGACCCGACGTTGGCCGTCACCAGGAGCACCCCGGCGCCGGTCGCGGCCCCCTTCACCGCCATGGCGCCGGCGCTGGCGGCGGGCGGGCGGAAGCGGCGGCGCTGCGGGGAGNGGCTGGGCGCAGCGTTCTGCTCCGCGCTACTGCTGCCGCCGCTCCCGACTGTGGCGGGCGGGCCGGGCTAGGGCTCTGCGCCCGCGACGTCATAACGGCCCCGCGCCGCGCTTAAAGCGGCAACGCCAGCCTTGGAGTTGGGGGGGGCGGCACGGTGGCTCTGGCCCGTGGCCCTACTGCCACCTGGGAGAGCGTGGTGGGCCCCACCTGAACGGGGGCGCTGCCGGACTGGGTCGGGAAGGGAGTGAAGCCGGGCGGGGAAGGTGGTTCTCCCGGCTCGGGCGGTGCCTCCTGTGGAGGAATTGCATGCCCTATCCCGAGGCGCAACGATAGTGGGAGCCCTGCTCGGATGTCCCACCGCCCTGGGCAGCTCCTGGGGGCAGCTGTGCCCGGCCCTCTAGGCGGCCCCCAGGGTTCTTCTCCAATCCCGGGGCTTACCCCAGAAATCATCCGGCGGAGGGCAGGGCGGCTGTTGACCCCGGTGGTACGGGCCGGCGAGGGATGCTCGGGAGCATCGGGCCGGGTACACAAGACACTTAAGCACCGCCCTGGGGCAGCGCGGCTGGTTTCCTGGTGTGGCTCCAGCTAACGCAGGTCGCTGTTCCCGGAGCGGACCTGCGTTTGCCACAGGACTGTCCCGCAGAAGGAGGGTGGGGGGCAGCGATGAGCGGAGTCGGACACGCTGCGGTTTGCCCGCAGACTTAGGCAGCAGCAGGGTGAAACGGCCCAAGGAGCCCGGGAGTGCACCGGAGGAGTTTCAGCTCACAAATTCACTTTGTGCGGGAATCTTCTCAGTAACTTTGCTTCAGGAGGCAGAGGGAGGCGATGGATCAGCCCTTTGACACGCTGTGCATGGCTCCTCTCCCGGGGCTCTCTGTATTGCGTGGCGGGTCAGGAATGGGAACGCAGTGTGCAGAAGCTACAAGGCTAATGCAGGTCTTAGGGAGCTTTGGAGCTGAGGAATGGTATGGACAGAGGGTCATGGAGCAGGTGGGAGACCCAAACTAGATACAAGCCTACCAAACCGAGGTTGAAACAGCATGTAGAGGCAGATCTGGAGGTGCCATGGCAGAGAGCATGGCAGTCCAGAATGTCGAACAGGTGACACACAGTAGTAGATGTGGCAAGGACAAATCACCAAGGACTGAAGCATCCACTACACCGAGTAGGAAGACATCACACTCAAGACTTGGGCAGAGAAATGGGTGTGTTCCTGCCAGAGAAATAAAAAGCTTGTAACTGCTCCACGGCTCTTGGCTGTGTCCCCACAGGGAGAGCAGTGTCTGAGTCACGTATGGCACCGAACACAAGGCAAAGGAAATGCATGTCCAGATGGGCCTTCAGGCGTGGTTTGTGCAAACATCATTGCATTTTGCGTGGTCATGGACAAAGTGTGTGTAGGGTTAGTTAATTAGTCCCTCCTATGCTGAGGATATGTCAGGCAAACCATCTCCTCTGCTTCTGCTGGGCATGAGGTCTTGTGCCAGAGGTTAGCAGTTCCACCTGAAAGGCTCATTAACCAGGAGCTGCACTGTGGTTTCACGAGGTGCCCGGCACGGCTGACTAGAAATGCGCACAGGATCAGACAGCTGGGACCTGTGCCTTGAGTGACAGCAGGACCTACCCGGGTCTGAAAAGTCAATGCTTGATCAAAGAAAGCCAAAATTATTCCCAACAGCCAAAAGCAAAAATCTGAGGTCCCACCTGCAGTTTCGGTTCCATCTCTGGAGTCTTCAGCACAAGAGAGACATGGACCTTTTGGAGTGTGGCCAGAGAAGGCCACAGCAATGATGGGAGGAGCTGGAAGCCCTCTGCTGTGAGCACAGGCTGAGGGAGTTGGGGTCGTTCAGCCTGGAGAAGAGAAGGCCCCGAGGAGACCTTTTTTTGTGGCCTTTCAGAAAGCTGGGACAGAATTTTGAGCGGGGTATGTTGTGACAGGACAAGGACTGATTGTTTGAACTCAAATAGAAAAATTCAGACTGGAGAGAAGGCAGAAATGTTTGACAGTGTGGGTGCTGAAAGCCTGTCCCAGGTTGCTCAGAGAGGTGGCAGATGCTTTATCCCTGGATCCATTGCAGGTCAGGTTGTTTGGAGCTCTGAGCAACCTTCTCTAGGTGCAGGTGTCCTTGTTCACTACAGAGGCTTGGACTAGATGAGTTTTAAAGGTCCCCTCCCACCTAAAGCAGTCTGTGATTCTGTGAAAAATAAATACTGTCAAGTACCACTGACTTGGGGAAACATCAGCTTCAACATCCCATGGTGCTGTTCCCCACGTTGTAGTAGTGATCTGCGACAGACAGATGCAGTAGCGAATACTCCTGTGCCCAGAGATACTGAATGCTGCTGGGCAGTGTCCTCTGAGGTTTTATGCCTCTCCCAAGACAGCTACTGCATGAAGTTGCACTGTAGACACCGTGAACCTACTTGGATGCACCAATCTGAGATATCAAAGGCAGCTGATCGACTGTTTTATCCTGATTTACCTTGAGATATTCACACAAGAGGAAAAAAAAATTAAAAAGATAAAATAGGAGGGGGAAATTTGATGCTGTGTTTTTGGCACACAAGCCTTACAAACGTCAGCCCACGGTGATTACATCAAAGTCAGGGTGTGATGCAGGAAGCTGTGTCAAATTACCCGTGGCTGGAAAGGGATCCCCAGCCATATGGCATCCAGGTGAAAAGCCTGGCAGTGCTCAGGAGCAGGAAGCTGGGATAGGAAGTGGCTGCATACCGCAAGAACTTGCTCATGAAGAGCCCAGGCAGAAACTGCTGTTCTACAAGGCAGAGGATTTTTGCCAGCTTCTTTGGCAGAGGAAGCACTGTGGCATGAGAGTGGCCCAGCTGCAGGGAGGTAGAGCGCTGACCAACATCTGACTGAGTTGTCTCTGAACTGCATCCCTTCCTCAAGGAAAGGAGGGAGCCCAACCTGAGAAAACAGGAGGGTGAAATACACCACCATTTGTAAAGCGTTTCCACAAGAGCTGCTGAGAGCTGGCTCAGCCCATAATGGGTTAGAGCAGAAGCTGTGCTGCTTCCAAAAGCAAGACATTCTGAATTTTAAGTGAAGTGTGATGAGTTCTGGGACCCATGGCTGTGTGTGTGGATTCTCAGCAGCTGCAGATCTCAGACTACCATGCTTCAGGCAGCAGATCCTAACTGCAGCCAGTGTGTTGCTGTTTTCTCAAATGCCAGAATTCATTCATCCCATCAAATCACAGAATGGGGTGGGTTGGAAGGGACCTTAAATTTCCAACCTTCTCTGCCATGGACAGGGACACCTCCTACCAGATCAGGTTGCTCAAGGCCACATCCAGCCTGGCTTTTAACACTGCCGGGCTTGGAGCACAACTCTGAGCAACCTGTTCCAGTGCCTCACCACCCTCATGGGCAAGAATTACTTCCTCATGTCACATCTTAATCCAGCTTCTTCCAGTTTGAAGCCATCACCCCTCATCCCAGCACTTCATCCCTTTGTCAAAGGTCCCTCTCCAGCTGTCTTGTAGCCTCCTTCAGATACTGGAAGGTTACTCTTCTCCAGGCTTAATGACCCACACTCTCTCAATCTGTATTCATAGCAGAAGACAAGCCCTCTGTCTTCTGACATGGCCTCTGATCATCTTTGTGGGCCTTGAAGAAAACTCCCAATCAGTAATAAATGTTCCCAACTAAAAAAGCAGAGGCTGACTGAAGCAGAACAACTGTGCTGTGCCAGGAGCCCTGTACAAATGTTGATGGAAGATGCACATCACCAAGCACTTTGGAGAACAGGGAGAGGAGGTGTGGAGGGGACGTGGGCTGGTTTTGTGAAGGTGAATTGTGCAGCTCTAAAACTCAACACACTCAGATGAAAAGAGCCATACCAGAGCTTTGAGGGTGGAAAAAGGCAGATCTAAGTCCAAGTGTAAAACTTTGCCAGTGGCAATGATGGAAGAGTAGTAAGTGAAAACCTGCTGAAGTCTGAATAATGTGAGCAGAGTGTTAAACCTAAGAGTGTTCTGCAGAGCTAGTGCTTAACTTCTCTGCAGATATTGCAGTGGGTAACTAGCCAGAGATGTTCCAGTACAGTGATGGGGAGGTAGGAATTGCTATCAAAGTACTGCTTTGCATCCCGCTTGGCAACCAAGAACTGTTACACCTTCACCAGCTGTACCCACACCAGTGCCATCTCCAGCTCCAGAAGTTCACAGCTTATACCTCCAACCAACCAGTCTGGGTCCAGGGGTCAAAGTGCAGATCAGGTAATTTCTTTCCTCCTTCACTCAGCGATGGAAGACTGGTGGGTGTCTGTTGGTGTTACTGTAGGGAAAGCACTACCACCACCAGCTCAGGTTGCCTGATACTTTCTGTTACAGCTGCTGGTTTCCCAGTACTCATAATCCAGACAGTGCAGTCTGAGTATTTCCAGTCTTGCTGCCTGTCTTGAATATTAAGTTTGAGCAAGAGAGCTGAAGAATCAGGTTAGTTTTTACTGAACACACTGAGGGGGAAAAAATGGTCTTGAGGCTGAATTTTTCCAATAAACTTGAGGTTCAAATAGCTGACAACATTCCCCTCCCCGTGGAATTTCACTACACAGCTTGGAAAACAATCACCCCTTGCATAGGTGCCACGGAAAAGTCATCTTGTATGTCCAGGCTACTGCAGTTCTAATTCATGTTCCAATATGTTGTCAGTTGCTTCTTCCAAGGAAAAGCAACAGGACAAAGGGAAACGGCCTCAAGTTGCCCCAGGGGAAGCTTAGGTTGGACATGAGGAAAAATTTCTTCCCCTTGAGGGTTGTCAAAAGCTGAACCAGGCTGCTCAGGGCAGTGGTGGTCTCCTCGTCCCTGGAGGGGTTTCAAAGCTTTGAAGATGTGGTGCTGAGGGACCTGGCTTAGAGGTGACCTGGCCTCATACCCTCCCAGTGTCAATGGCGGGGATCTGGGCTGCAGCTGGCAAACTTACAGGGAAGGCAGGGTTGAAGATTTCAGCACAAAGGGTTTCAGTTGAGGTTGGAAGATGGGTGTTGCCTGTTGTGGTGGTTGCCACTGGTGAAATTTTGGCTGGAAGCAAATTTAGTTTTCATCTGAAGAAAATACTGCACCCCTCTCTCCCCTGAAAGCTTTGGTTAGGCCACTTCCCTAGACCAGAGGCCTGGGAATATTCACTGGAAACAGATTTCCATTCATTTCTTAGACAATGAACAAGCACCACATTTGGTTATTTTTGCTCCTGTCCTGTTCTGCTACCCTCAGTGCAAGCCTGCTACCAGCCATGAATGCTGAAGTCCTACTCGTGTGTGTGCCCGCTGGACCTCTACTAGGTCATCATCTGCACCCTGGTTTGGGCAGAAGAGTGACCTTGAGGAGCTGGGCAGTGGGCAAAGGCTGGGTTCAGGGCATGTGGTGGGACTGAAGAGGGCTGTCGCATGCAGCCCTGTGCTGCTGTGTGGCACAGTGGAACCTGTGAGCTGTGGAAACTGCTTGGTACCTGCAGCCGTCACTCACCGTGGTATGGGACAGCCATTGCCAGGAGCTCAGCACTGCTGCAGCCTGACAGACTTGCACCAGCTCCATGACCACACAGGGACCCCGAAGCTGGAGCTACCATGCAGTGACTCCTGTGAGGAGATTCTTGCTTCCCACAGGACTGGGGAGAACTTGCAGCTGGGACATGCTCAGCAGTTTAGGTGAAGTGCAGTTCTGGGTGCAAGGCTAATAAGGCTGGAGGCAGGATACTGGGCATGTCTGACCTCAACAGTAATTATGACCAAAATCAGGTTGCGTTATCATTTCTTTACATTTTAAGGAGTTTGCCTTTTGACCAGATGTGTAATATTAATTTCACCATGCTTGGAAAAGAGCAGGCTGTGGTTAAAACACCTGTTGGAAGATGTATCTCTGGCCTGAATAAAGTAACTTGTGGTCAGTGGTGCAGAGAATTCCTTTTTTTTTTTTTTTTTCCTAGAGCAGATGCTGGTAGTCATTAGTTCTGTGTTTCTTGTCTGCTGTCTCCATGAGGTGGGACATCCTCCCTCCCTGCACACATCCCAGGAACATACAGATCTGCAGGTGCACCAGTGCTGGGGCCAGCAATCAAAGCTCCAATTCCCATCCAAGAAGGAAGAGCTCCCTGTCCATGCAGAGAGAAAATAGAGGAAGCACTCACACAGTGGTTATGCAATTCCTCCATAATAATGTCTGACTTTCATCACTGTCTTCATGGCTTCACTAATTGGCTTATGCTTTTATTAAGGCAATCTTTGTGAAGAGCTTTTTATACTGGCAGAAAAAAAAAACCACCACCAAAAGACGAAAGAAAAAAAACCAAAAACCCAAGAAAAACCCCAAACTATATCAGATTAAACCCCTGAAATGCAATGTAATGTTTTGCTGCCTGAAAGCTCTTTTATAACCTTGAGGGATGGAATTTGTTCTTCTCAGAAATGGATCTTAGTGGGCTTTGTGAGCCTATCCCAGCATCTGATTGAATGAGCCATTTTGTACTTTCCAGACTGCAAAACAGCCTGGAGGAAATGCTCAGCGCTGTCGCTGGCTTTTTCGCTGGCACTTTGGAGGCAAGGAAGGTCCACACAGGGAACTGCTCTCTAAGTTTCTGTTCTCGAAGCCACAGGAAGAAGAGACAGAAGCCTCCAGATCTGGTGCTCATTTATCTAATCCTTACGTCAGCCTGCAGGTTGCTAACGTCAAATAGAAGTGTGTCAGACCAGCTACTGCAGGCCCCAGAGCACTCTGCTGGGTACATGTCCTTTATTTAAGTCATTTGATCTCCTGAGATGGATGCAACTCCACTCATTTCTCAACAGCCATTTATGCTGTCCATTATGGGATATTTTGTGCACAAAAATTCAAATCTGTGGTGCCTAGCTGCTGTGAGAACTGCCCAGGAGAGCTGTCTAGGAAGTGTAAGACTTGAGGGGTCTGAAACTAGTCCAGAGGAGCACTGACCATCACTAGACGTGGGTAATGAGCTCCCCAGCTGACTGCCCATGTCTCACCATCTTCTCTTCTCTGCTTCATTTTACATTGCTTTACACCACGCAAACTTGGACTCTCAGGAGAGAAGCCTGCAAGATTCAAAATCCAAATTTCTGAAGTCACACCTGAATGCTCTTAAAATTATTTGTGGCTTTAGAAGCTTCTCTGGGTCCAGACATGATTGGGTTTGAGGGGCAGCCAGTACTGAGCTGCGAAGAGCTCAGTGGGGAAATTTTCTCATACCTTGGATGATGCAAATATGAAGACACTGGGAGGGCACCACACAGGCTGGAGCAGTGTTTGGGCACCTGGGTGGTGCTGCGAGCTACTGGTGAGGGCATCGTGGGCAGCCCAGTGCAGGGGCCCACAGCCAGGCATGGAAGAGCTGTGGAGAGGCTGGAGCCCAGCACCACAGTCACAGAATGGTAGGGGCTGGAAGTGACATCTGAAGATTGAGTCCAGCCCCGCCGCCAGAGCAGAATTGCCCTACTGCCCAGGACTGGTTGAGAGGACATCCTTGGGCTGTGAACAAAGCGTTGCCCAGCTGGGCTGGTTGGAGACATGTGGTCTGGTCAGTGCCCTTGGAGCCTCTCAGACACAACTCCAGCCTCAAGGCCTTGCTGTGTACCCCTCAGACCCCCTCATTGGCTGTGCCTACAGGATTGCTCCTGGCTGGAAGGCAGTACTAGGGAGGATGGGAGTCCTGCAAGCAGACACATTACTGCAACCCATAAATATTGCCATTTGAGCAAGCAGAGAGCAGTCACACCAGTAACTCTGAACAGCACAATAAACCACAGAAACCATCCTGGCTCCCTGCACGGAAATGAAGGGAAAGCAGCAAGTCCAGGTAGGGAAGAAATCCCTGCTTTTCATTTGGAAACATTCCAGCTGGCCCCATGTCTCCATTGAGCCTGAACCCACAGCTAAACTACAGCAGTTGTTCTGTCACCCAGCGGCCCCCACCCAGCAGAGACCCATGGAGTGACATGGAAACAGTTCTAATGTAACAGCCAAACTCACCCCCATATAGAGGCACAGGAAGCTCCACTCAGCCCAGCAGACGGACAGCAGCCATCAGGAGCAAGATGGGAACCAAGCCACTGCAGGAACAGAGAGAAACAGGAAGAACCTCTGCCCCCACCAAACTCCCTTTTATAGCAAGCAGGATGTTTGTGGTCTGGGATACACCTGCAGCTCAGCTCAGCTCAGTTGGTCTGGGGTTCCATCCCAGAAAAAACAACATACCCTGGGACCATCATAGCTGTTCTTTGGTGCAGGGGGCATTGAAGCTGAGATGACATCAGCAGCTGAGGTACCTCTCCACACCCCACGTGGCATATTAACAATGTGATAACATCAAGGCATACTTCAGCATCTGTGTCCTGGCACTGATCAAGCCCCTGTACAGCTAAAAACATCTTTGTAGCTGTTTGAATTGCATCCCTCAGCTGATCCATGGCTCCTTCACACAGCTGGTCCTTACAGGCTCTGTAGTTTTTGCTTAGATATGGGACCTCAGTACTCTTCAGCATTGCTAGGGACTGGCCCTACAAGCTGTCTAGACTTCGCCTGTTTGTGGGAAGCTCCTACCTCCCCTTCAGCACAGCTGGTATCTAAAGCACTTTGCTGTGAGGCTCCAGCTGCAGCTGCTCAAGTTTAGCACTGAGATTGCAGCTGAGAAGAGTTCAGGCTATTCACAACTGAGTGAAGATGTGCTGCTAGATGATGGCACAGTTGAGGAGCATGTCCTCAGCTCTGTGAGTGAAGCAAGGAGGACAAGACCATAGCTCCCCTGACCCCTTGCTGGCTTGCCCCCAGCAGGCTTGGCAGCTTCACAGGTCTTTGTGCAGCCAAGACCATGTTAAATGACACACAGATGTTACACCAAAAGTTTTTGAAGGCTGACGAGCCAAACATGCCATGTGCCCGACAAGCCTGAGCTCAGACTGCCTCGGCACACCAGTTGGGTCCTTGTTTTCCAGTCCCTTTCCACAGGTGCTTCTCAGCTCCCCTGTGGTTACCTGTCCAGGCAGGAGAGAAGCTGCCTGTACCACTACCATCCTTTCCCTGGGCTATCAGGGCATCATTGGAGCTAGCAGCAGGAAGGCACATTGCTCCAGGCCAGCTATTCCTTCCAAGGATCCTCTTCAGAGACTTCAGAGGTGGCCTTTGCTGAATGCCAGCTTGCAGAGCACCGGGAACTGCAAGCAGCGGGACAGCTCTGAGGTAGAACTCTGCAGCTGAAAGACACGCAGGTTTCAGCAAAGCTTTGTAGCCAGGATCCAATTATTTCAGCCAGAGGTCTCTTCCAACCCCCACTGTGCTGGAATTCTGTGACACAGAGAAGATTCTTTGTATTTCCCAGAGTGGACAGCCCTTACCCCAGCAGGCACAATGTCCAGTGACAGTCAATGCTATGGCTTGGGAAAAAACTCTCAAGCAATAACTGAATGAAATGTAATTACTGACTCTGCTGTCTGAGAAAGTGTCCAGGTGCACCATTATGCTTTCCAGTGTGCCTGGAATAGTTCTAATGTTGCTGTTTTCATGTTTTTGAGTGATATCGATTTACAGGAAAAGACAATATGCACTCGTGCAGAATAGGAGATGATTTATTTTATGCTAAGCATACAGAAGCAGGAGCAAATCAAAAGAGAAGGAACATCCCAGACATCTCAGATTCCGTTTCCCTAGGGACATCCCAGATTCTGTTTCCTTCAGCTGCTCAAGGACTGCAGAGGCAGGATAGAGGTGCTTGCTTTAACATAGCTGATTGTCATTAGTTTTGCCCTTCAGAATGCCAGCACCTTTGGTGTCAGGAAGAACGCCCACCTCAGGCATTGGAAATGGCACTGTGCAGTTTGGAGTTGCAGAGCTCTCCCAGCAGAGAAGTCTGGCAGTAGCACAAACCTCAAAGAGCACTTAAAAGCAGCTCTTCGGGCTGAATCCTTAAATATTTATTTCCTTTCAACACTCACTCTAATCACTGGCTTTTATCTTTTCCCTCTGCTATATGTCCACCCCAGAAGGCCACAAGTTCCGGGCAGCCTGTCAGTGCAGTCCCAGTTACAGCTTGGGTGTACAGTCAGGGACATTCCTTCTCATCCTTGACGAGCCACAGGAATCGCTGTGTTCTCCAGGGAAACCCTCCCGACCTCTCCTGCTGATCTTCCTCCCTCAGCTCCTTGCAGCTGAGCACATTCCTTGCTCCACTGCTCCTCTTACAACTCTCCTACTGCGGTCCTGCGAGGCCGGTGGAGAAACCTTCCTGCCACTGCAGGTGGTGGTGCAACAAGCTGGTGGAAGGACAAATGGTGACGTTTGCTCCTTTGCTGCCACCCGGAGCAGCAGCGCCAGCGTTTGTCATTGGGCAGTTACAAAGTCCGCGGGTACAGGGATCTAACAGAACAGGAGGAGCAGGCATGGAAATAAAGCTCAGTGGCTGTAAATTCACCCTTCAGCAGCAGCCCTGTTTCTCTGCAGATCCCATGCCTTCCATTATGGCTCCAGGGCCCTCTGCAAAACACCACCGAACGCTCCAAAGACTGTGAGGTCCAGGGCATTCACCTCAGGATGATGACAGTACAAAGGAGACACTTCTCTGAGCCACCTTTTGGCACATGTGATGGTTTGGGAGTTACCTGCCCCCCAACACTGTATAAAATCACCCAGACTAGACTCAGCCATCTGGAAGTTAAGGACTGAAACTCTATTTATAGCTTAGCACAATATACAAGCAGATATAGACACAATAGACAGGAATAGTTACAGAAATATACAAGTTAAAGGTAATATAGAAACACAATCCCTCTCTCAGAAATCAGAGTCCCCAGGAGGGGCTCCCAACCACCTTTCCACTTTCTTTCCACCCCTCTACCTTATCCCAGGGTCTGCCTTACGTGCAAGGTGAGTTTGGAGGATCAGTAAGAGGGGTTAGAAGCAGAGTAGTTAGTTGGGTTACACAGCAGAGAGGCCAAGACCAAACTCTCAGTTAGAGAGACAGAGACTCTCTGTCTTGTCTATGCTTGTGTCCTTGTTTTTATACATCTCTGCAAGCCTATGAGTGAAGTAGACATTCCCATTGTTTTCTTTTCACAGCCTATAATCTAATTATTTTTCATTAAAATATTTCAATTAGCCTCAAACCAGCACAGCACACAAATGACAGCTGCCATGAACACGTGAAGCCTTCCTGGGATGGCAGTGGTGTGTCAGCCTGCGTGGTTTGGAGAATTCCTGCACACAGCAATCAATTCTGTCCTTGGTGTTAGCCAAGGGACTTGGTTTTGTCCAGCATCTTTCAGATTCACAGGATGATCCAAGAGCATTTGGGGAATAATAATCGAATCTGGTGTCTGAGAAAGTTAGCACCAGTTGGTTTATGTGGGATTCAAACATGAATGCCAACATTGTGGAAGGACAAGAAAAGATTCTTAGAAAAAGAGAGACAGAAATTGATGTAAAACTCCAGCAGGGGCTTCTTGAGTGTGCTTTATTTCTTAGTATTTGCTTTCTGTTTGTCACACAAGGATGACAGTCCCAGCCCTTTCCTTTCCCTTGTAAGAACCTCTTGTGTGGGGCAGTGAGGGACACCAATGTGATGAGCTCATATTTGGGGTCACTTTGCTGATCAGTGTGACCACGAGGGTCTGTGGTTCCTGAGCCTCTCCTTGGTGGCTCAGTGCCACACAGACTTCAGACTTTGATCAAAGCACCAGTGAGGGGTTGTGCTCTGTGCTGGGCACTCCTAATGACACCTTCCTGCAGGGCTAAGCTGAAGGAGATCTGCCTCACCAGCGAGCGAACATCTGTGTGTTAGTGCAGCAGGCAGGGCAGGGTACACAGCTGTGCCACAGGCTGCCAGAGAGGGGTGGCTGGCTGAGTGCCACTGAGATTGGCTTCTTCAGTAGCATGCAGCTTGTTAAAGAGCCTCCAGCTAGAGTATCTTGAACAAGGAGAAAAGTGCATGATTGGTAGTTCATCCTTATGGTTGAGCGGCTCCAGAGTAGGGCCACAAAGATGCTCAGAGAACTGGAGCAGCTCTGCTGAGACAGGCTGAGAGAGTTGGGGCTCTGTAGCCTAGAGAAGAGAAGGCTTCCAGGAGACCTTAGAGTAGCCTTCCAGTATCTGAGGCGGGCCTACAGGAAGGCTGGGGAGGGACTATTGACAAGGTCTTGTAATGACAGGATAAGGGGCAGTGGGTTCAAACTGGAAGAGGGGAGATTGAAACTGGATGTTAGGAGGAAGTTCTTTACAGTGAGGGTGGTGAGACAGTGACACAGGTTGCCCAGGGAGGTTGTGGCTGCTCCCTCCCTGGAGGTGTTCAAGGCCAGGTTGGATGAGGTCTTGAGTGAGCTGTACTAGTGGGAGGTGTCCCTGCCTATGGCAGGGGGTTGGAACTAGATGGTCTTTGAGGTCCTTTCCAACCTTACCATTCTATGATTCTGTGAAGGGAGATGGCTTCAAACTGGTAGAAGGTAGATCAAAGTCAGACATAAGGAGGAAATTCTTCTCTATGAGAGTGATGAAGCCCAGAGAAGCTGCAGAGGTTCCAAGCCTGGCAGTGTTCCAATCCAAGCTTGGTGAAGCCTTGAGCAACCTGGTCTGGTAGGAGATGTCCCTGCCAACACAAACCATTCCATGACTATCTGTTGCTATGATCTTCAGCTCCATCAGCTGAACAGAGAGAAGTGAATACTCTCTCCTCCCCATTTTTCCCTTCTTAATAGGTGTGAGATGCAGCAGGTACAGCTGGACACTGTCTCTTCCTCTTACCCTTGGGTGTTTGTGATGCCAACACAGTGACCCTGGCACTTGTCAGTCATTGTCCAGTCCAGGCAGTTGCAGAAAGGTTACCAAGCACTCTGTGCCACTCAGTGCTGGTGATTGCTGTAGTTACTCACTGTGCAATTCATCACTTACTCAAGGCAGTTGCATTAACTCTCTCCACTTTGAGTGTCTTGGGGGCCTATGAGAAAGATTGAGACAGTGATTTTAGCTTGGCCTGTTGTCACAGGACAAGGGGTGATGGCTTAAACTCAAAGAGGGAGATTCAGACTGGAGAGAAGGAAGAAATGTTTGACACTGAGAATGCTGAGAACCTGGCCCGGGTTGTTCAGAGAGGTGGCAGATGTCCCATCCCTGGAACTATGCAGGTCAGGTTATCTGGGGCTGTGAGCAACTTTCTCTAGGTGCAGGTGTCCCTGTTCACTGCAGGGGATTGGAGTAGATGACCTTTAAAGGTCCCTTCAACCCAACCCCACTGTGATTCTATGACTTCATGAGTTACTCTCTGACTTTTTGCAGTGTTGTTGCTGCTCCTGGCCTGAGGTAAGCTACTGCACAGGGATGTTCTGCAGACCTTGGAGCTAGCTAACATGAGAGAGTCAGACAGGGCAGATGAGCCATTGTCTTCTTCATCTTCCAAATGCATTTCCAGCAAGGCATTCTCTGGACCACCATTCTGGAGTTACTGGAACCATGCTTTACCTGCTGGATGGGCAGCCCACAGTGTAGTATGGCCCTGAGCTGGGAGGCACAGGCAGTGATGTGCCCGTTACTGCATTTTCTGGAGCCTATTGACTAATTATGGCTCTCATTAAAGTTTCATTTTGCCACTCTGCTGCTGTTCCTTCCCACTAGGCATTCCACAAGTGCTCTTATAACAGCCTGGGCACTGCCATCAGTTTCTGGTGGGCAATAAATCTTTTTAGGGCTCTGCAGCAGCAGAGCTCACACATTGCCACGGGAAACTTCACTGAATTCCCACGGTAACTGAGGTGTTACCCAATCTACACGCTCTGAAATTTGTCCTTTCGGTTACTCACCAAATGAAGAGTAGCAGAGAATTGTGTCCTTTTTAAACCTAAGACAAACTAATTGTCTTAGGAGCCCAGCAAGCAAACAAATTGTGTTTGCAACTCCTGGTTTTAATCTTTCTGTAGAAAACAACCTCTTTTTTTTTGGCACAGTCTTCCACATCTGTATGCTTCTCATATTTATTCTCTTCCCTTCAGAGGACTGAGATCTTGGGTAGATCCATCTGCTTTGCTATTCCAGTGCCAAAGGTCACCCCAATAGTTCCTGTGGTGCAGCTGATGAGCAGCTCACTCCTTGCAAGTACTGCTTGAGAGATCCCGGAGCGCTGCACAGACTGCATGTCTCGGGCTGTTTTGTCTGCAAGTGACACATGGCTCTTCCTGGAGAAGGGCAAACCAGCTGTTTATTGCCTGGTCTTGACCCTCTGAAAGCAGTGTCAGGTAGGAGGACAGTGCCCGGGAAGTCACGCGCGCCATTCCCAGCATTGTTCACCCTCTGGAGCAGGAAGCCACATTCCAATCAACAGGAATTGGGAAGGGTCGGGCCTGTGGTGTTGGGAAGCTGCAGCACCATTTATTTATTCAGCAGAGATATGGCTGGAGTGGTAAATTGTTCATAGAATCTCCAAATCCCAACATGGTGAGGTTGGAAGGGACCTCTGGAGATCATCCAGTCCAAGTCTCTGCTAAAGAAGTGGCACCTGCAGTAGCTTGCCCAGCATCACAATGGTCAAACGGGTTTGAATTTTCTCCAGAGAAGGAGACTCCACAGCATCTCTGGGCATCCTGCTCCAGGGCTCCAGCACCCTCACACCAAATGGGATGCTCCCTCCCTGGAGGTGTTGAAGGCCAGGTTGGACGAGGCCTTGAGTGACCTGTACTAGTGGGAGATGTCCCTGCCTATGGCAGGGGGTTGGAACTAGATGATCCTTGAGGTCCTTTCCAACCCTAACATGATATGATTCTATGAAATAATTTTCTCCTGCTGTTCAGATGGAATCTCTTAGGTTCCAGTTTGTGCCTGTTGCTCCTTGTTCTGTCACTGGGCACCACTAAAAGCCAACATGGCAATAAATGCAGGAGGTGCTACAGTGGTTTTCCATTCTCATGAGTGCTTCAAGCTCTGCCAGGTCTGTGAGGGAAGTGCTGTATGCAGACTCTCACAGAAGAGCCAGCAGGAAAAGTTTCACCAGGAGCCATCACAGAATGCCAGGTTGAAAGGCACCCCCAAGGATCATTTGGTGCAACCTTTCTAGGTGATAATGTAGTTAGACCACGACATGGCTTCAACATGGTGAACATCACTTAACAGACATACAACACTCTTCTGACTCACCTCAAATGTCCCAAGTCTGAACCTCCTCAGAGACAAGCAAGCTCATGAGGTCATTGATGTTCATGGGCAAAGAACTGTCCCCTTCCAGGCATCACTCACAGGCTGCATCTTACCTTTGTCCATGACATCCATGACATCACCAACAGAACCGTGGAGGTTGCTGGGGTGGGCAGGGACCTACAGAGCTGCATAGCCTGAAATACAACTTAGTTTCTGCCCCTGTGTGCTGGTAACAGTCTGGGTTGGTTTTCTGATTGCTGGAGTTTAGTCTGAGTCTCTGTGGTTAAAAAGTTTTAGAGATGTACAGGAAAGTGTGATATGGAAGTTATATAAATATATAGAACAGATCAGAGAGAGCAGGGTATAAATATCCAACCACTGGGCACCCCTCTGCATAACCATCTCCCAGAGCACAGTTAACACTGAGACAGCTCCTGAACTGCACCAATTCTTCCAGCTCTGGTACAGAGTACAGAGGGAAAAGTTGAGTGCTGAATCTACTGAAATAGCAGACAAAGAGAGGTTTAGGGGACAGAGAGAAGCACACAGGTCTGCTCTGTGGTATCAACCCTGCATATTGATATAAAGGTGTGACAAAAAAAAACAAACCCCAGAGCATCATAGGGTTAGTGTAGGAAAAATCAAGAGGAGAAAGAAGAGAAAGCAGAAGTTGTTGGGCAGGAGAGTATTCAGAAAATAGATCATAGAATCACCAAATCAACCAGGTTGGAAGAGGCCCCCAAGCTCATCCAGTCAAGCCTATCACCCAGCCCTAGCCAGTCAACTACACCATGGCACTAAGTGCCTCAACCAGTCTTTTCTTGATCACCTCCAGGGATGGTGACTCCACCACATCCCTAGACAGCCCATTCCAATGACAATCACTCTCTCTGTCAAGAAATTCCTCCTAATATCCAGCCTAAACCTCCCCTGGCACAACTTGAGACTGTGTCCCCTTGTTCTGTTGCTGGCTGCCTGGGAGGAGAGACCAACCCCAACTGGCTACAACCTCCTTTCAGGTAGCTGTAGACAGCAATGAGGTCTGCTCTGAGCCTCCTCTTCTGCAGGATGCACACCCCCAGCTCCCTCAGCCTCAGATGCGACTGCATCTGTTGTTTTTGAAAAACTGTATTTATTATGCTGAAATCTATGCCTGGTAGAACAAACAATTCTGCCCCTGAAAACAAAGAAATAAAGCAGAAAGCCACCCGGGGTCCTGTGAGCTGTGTGGTGGCACACAAGAGAGAATTAACAACTTATGCTGAGCTATCTCCTAATGAACATTTCTAAATGCCCTATGCCAGAAGGCCAGCAATTTTCATCACGAGAAGGATTATCCACCCTCTGGTCACTCTGAGTTATTAAATAGATTCTGGGTGTCTGCAGGAGACTGCCAGGATTTTTATTTCAAATTAATCCTACCCTGATGGTAAAGCTAGAGCAGAGGAGGGTGGTGTTGGGGGTCAGGATATGCCCAGAAGGCTGCTCTTGGCTGGAGCTGAGCCTTGTGCTCAGCTTTGGTGAGGCTGCATCTTGAGTATTGTGTTCAGTTTTGGGCAGTGCAATACAAGAGAGATGTGGAGGTGCTGCAGTGGGTCCAGAGGAGGGCGACAAAACTGGGCAAGGGCCTAGGGAATAAATATGATGAGGAGCGACTGAGGGAGCTGGGGATGGTTAGTTTGAAAAAGAGGAGGCTGAGGGCAGACCTCATTGCTGTCTACAGATACCTGAAGGGACACTGTGGAAAGGCTGCTGCTGGGCTCTTCTCAGAGACGATTTGAGATAAAACAAGGAGGAATGACCTCAAGCTGAGACTGGGTAGGTTTGGAATGGACATTGGGAAGAAGTTTTTCACAAAGAGAGTGGTCAGGGACTGGAATGAGCTGCCCAGGGAGGTGGTGGAGTCACCAACCCTGGATGTGTTTCAGAGTTGCTTGGATGTGGTGATTAGGGATATGGTTTAAGGTGAATCTTGTAGGGCAGGTTTATAGATTGGACTTGGTGATCCTGAGGAGCTTTTCTAGCCTGCGTGTTTCTGTGATTGATTCTGTTGAGACTTAGAGCAGAAGTTGCTGGGCAATGCCTCCAACCACCAAACAAAAGTAACTGGGGCAGGAGCTGCTGGGGGACTGATGCTATAGTGGGGTCCCACCACCCTGGGGAGGTCCAGATGACTCCCACAAGCAGAGACACAAGGGTTGTGCTCCTGTGGGTGCTGCACTGGGGTCACAGCAACACAGGCTGGTGGCTGGTGGCTGCTGACTACAGAAACAGGTGGGTGAGGACCTATGGGTCATAGCCTCTTCTCTGGTTAAGCCTCCTCTCTGGTTATCTCCACCACAGGCACATCTGAGGGGATTGCAGCTTTCCTGGTTTCAAGAGCAAACAGCTGGCACACAGCTCTCACACGGGGAAGACACTCATTTGTAATTTAAGGCACTTAATATTTCACAGAATTTGATTTCTTTTAAGCAAGAAATATGATGCAATCTGGATGTGTGTCCTCGCGTTTAGGACAATTCTGCTCTCTCCACATGGCTCCTAATGCTTTCCTGCTGGAGACAAACTAGCAGGTATCCTGCTGTAACAAATCCTGCTTTTTCTGCACTCGGATTTTCCTAGAAAATTTGTTGTACTCAAATCCAGGAAGCAAACTTCAGACTCTGGGTGGTAGAGCAGAGCAGTGGGTACAATCAGCATGGCTTCACCAAGGGCAAATCCTGCCTGACAAACCTGGTGCCCTTCTATGAACAGGTTGCACCATTAATAGATGAGGGGTGAGCAACTGATTGTCATTTACCTGAGGCTGAGCAAAGCCTTTGACACTGGCCCACACCACATCCGAGTCTCCAAGCTGGTAAGGTATGGGTTTGATGGGTGGACCACGAGATGGATAAAGAACTGGCTTGATGGCCACACTCAAAGAGTGGTTGCCAATGGGTCCATGTCCCAGTGAAAGCAGTGACAAGCAGAGTCACTCAGGGATCAGTCCTGGCCCAGTCTTGTTCAACATCTTTGTGGGTGCCATGGACAGAGGTATTGAGTGCAGCCTCAGCAAGTTTGCTGACAACACCAAGCTGTGTGGTGCAGCAGACAGGCTGGAGGGAAGGGACCCATCCAGAGGGACTTGGACAGGCTCGAGAGGTGGGCACAAGTCAACCTCAGGAGGTTCAACAAGACCAAGTGTAAGGTCCTGCAGCTGGGTCATGGCAATCCCAAGCACCGATACAGGCTGGGCAGTGACTGGCTGGAGAGCAGCCCTGAGGAGTGGGACTTGGGGGTGCTGGTGGATGAGAAGCTCAACATGAGCCAGCAGTGTGCACTTGCAGCCCAGAAAGCTAAGCAGAGCCTGGGCTGCATCAGGAGAAGTGTGGCAAGCAGGTTGGTGGAGGTGATTCTCCCTCTCTACTCTGCTCTGGTGAGTACTGCATCCAGTTCTGGAGCCACTATTACAAGAGGGATGTGGAGATGTTGGAGTGTGTCCAGAGAAGGGCCATGAGGATGCTCAGAGGACTGGAGCACCTCTGCTATGAGGACAGACTGAAAGAGTTGGGGCTGTTCAGTCTGGAGAAGAGGAGGCTCCCAGGTGACCTTCTTGTGGCCTTCCAGGATCTGAAGGGGGCCTACAAAAAAGCTGGGGAGGGACTTTTTAGAATGTCAGGTAGTGACAGGACTAGGGGGAATGGATCAAAGCTGGAGGTGGGGAGATTCAGACTGGATGTGAGAAGGAAGTTTTTCATCATGAGAGTGGTGAGAGCCTGGCATGGGTTGCACAGGGAGGTGGTTAAGGCTCCATCCCTGGAGGTGTTTGAGGCCAGGCTGGCTGAAGCTCTGGGCAGCCTGATCTAGGGTAGGGTGTCTCTTACAGCAGTGGAGTGGTAGAGTGCAAATTGCTCCTCATGAGCTGGTCTTCTCCATCCCTTTGTGCATTGCCCATGGGTTGGTATCGAAATATAAATGTCATCCGCCCTGACGTAGCTCAAAATAGGCAGTGTCTTCAGTACACACCCCATAGGTTACCTAGCCACTTGCATTTACACCCCTTTTGCAGCCTGGTGTGGGGCTGGGGTGGAGAAGGTGCAAGGGGCAGAGTTTTTTTTTGCCTGCATGGGGTAAGAGTGCAAATGTCATTGCTACAGAAAGTCTGTTACCTGACGACCTAACGTGAAAGAAATAGATTAATCTGGTGTCTGTTCTCCCAGGACCACAGATATTTTTATGGGATGTGGCATTATAATAAAAATTCCCCAGACTTCAGCTTAATCTAGAAAACTCATTAAACAGATACAACCCACTATGGAGTTCTGTAGAGAAATGTTGTTGCTGAGTGTGGACCATATTTCTCTGCCTTCTTCACCCAGCTGGGTTTACTTTATGGCATATTTTATAGTGTGGATGAAATAGAGTGCCAGAAGTGTATCCTGTATCAGTATAGGCTGGGGACTGACCTGCTGGAGAGCAGCGAAGGGGAAAAGGACCTGGGGGTCCTGGTGGATGGAATGTTGACCATGAACCAGCAATGTGCTCTGGTGGCCAAGAAGGACAATGCCATTCTGGGGTGTATTAGAAGGGCTGTGGTTAGTAGGTTGAGAGAGTTCTCCTCCTCCTCAACTCTGCCCTGGTGAGGCCACATCTGGAATATTGTGTCCAGTTCTGGGGCCATCAGTTTCAGAAGTACAGGGAACTGCTTGAGAGAGTCCAGCAGAGAACCATAAAAATGATTATGGGAGTGAAATATCTACCTTGCAAAGAGAGCTTGAGAGAGCTGGGGCTATGCTGCTTGGAGAAGAGCTGACTGAGAGGTGACCTCATCAATGGTTATAAAGATGTAAAGGTGAGTGCCAAGAGGCTGGAGCCAACCATCTGCTGGAGGATGCCCAATGACAGGACAAGGGGCAATGGGTGGAAGTTGAGGCATAGGAAGTTCCATGGAAACATGAGGAAAATCTTTTTCCCTGTGAGGGTGACAGAACCCTGGAACAGGCTGCCCAGGAGGGTTGTGGAGTCTGCTTTTCTGGAGATATTCAAGGCGTGCCTGGATGCATTCCTGTGTGATGTGGTATAAGTGATCCTGCTCTGGCAGGGGAGTTAGACTAGATGATCTTTTGAGATCCCTTCCAGCCCCTGATATTCTGTGATTCTGTGATTTTGTGAAGTGGTGGAGGCATTAAAGACCACTGACCTGTGTACTTTACTGTGTGGGAAACTGGGAGGACAAGAATCATGATTTATAAATGACTTCACTGCTGAAGATGAGCTTAGCATGAACAGAAAATCAGGACTAAGCCTCAACACAGTAAGGTGCCAGATTCCCAGCCAAAGTTGTATTAGAAAGGCACACTAAAGGCTAGCCTGAAATATGCTGCTGGTGAATCACCAGCACTGGGGTAATCCTTGGTTTGGAGCCACCAAATCCAGGGTGAAAGCTGCTGTAGAACGGCCAGATGAGGCATACTCTGCCTTCTGCTGGCTGCAGCCCCTGCCCCACCACCGGGCCTTTCTCTGTAGGTCTTCCTGCACAGGGCAACCCTAGCACCTCCCTGTCCATCCCACAGCAGTAATCACTGCAGTCTCCCATCTGCCTCTGAGGGCTCTGAGGGCAAGAAAACCACCTTAAAAACATTCTCAGCCCATTGTGTCCCCAGCTCTGTGCATCAGCATCCAACCGATGTGGTTCACAGCTGAGGACCTTTGCCTGGCACTTCACTAGGTTCATACAGACCATTGCTTATCAGGGTAAAAGTCCTCTCTGCTTGGCAGCCTTCACTCCTTCTGCCATGAACACAGAGGTATCCACCACTGTACACCTGCCTGCTTCTCACCTGAGCCACAGCAATGCCCAGTGCCATCAGCCTGCAGGCAGTTTCGGCTGGAGATGGATTCCACAGCATACCTCACCCAGGTGGCAGGAGCATGGCCCAGTCAGCCAGCATGCACCATAGTCTTTGAGAAGCTACTGCAGCCCAGCCCAGGATCTCTGTTCTTGCTAGGCTCTCCACTGCTCAGAGCCTGCATGATCTGCAGGTTAATGCACATGAAATGAAGATGATGGTCAGTAGGTATGCTTCTCTGGCAAAGCACAACTGTAAGAACCAGCTTGAGACTCTTGAAGAGATACCTGCAGTATCTGAGGCTCATTACAGGTCTCGCTGTTATTCTGCAGGACATGAACATCTAAAGCAGAGTTCTGCTCACCTGGGTGCTGTTGTATCCTCATATGGATGCTAAAATATCACTCAGGAGAAGAAAATGCTTCAGAGCCTGTAATTTTTTTCCAACCAGAAATCGAATTAAACAAGAGCAGTTAATCCTCTCACCAGCTGCAGTTAAACACCGAGAGGAAATCAGCCCTGAAATATTAATGGCCACATAATGGCATCTCTTACAAAGATGCTTTGGTTCTTACACCTGGTGATGAAAAATGAGTCCTTTTTCAGCAGCCCAGCTGAAGGCACTCTGTGTGCAGAGGTGTGTTTGTGCTGGGAATGTTTTCAGGCTGCACCTCAAAGCATTAGAGTCACCGAAATGCCACAGTGGCACAAGGTTCAGGCTGTTGTACCAGTGCAGAATTTTCCTGAAGGCCACTGACATTGTCCTCCTAGGCAGTATCTTTGCTTTCAAGCAACATATGGAAGTCATAGTTTTGGCAACATGTTAGAATAAACTCTGCTGCATGCATATAAACAAGAGCGGGGTTAGGAGGCGAGCACGCTGCTCTCCATGCGCCCATGGACACCACTGGTGTTTAGAGTTGAAATGTTTGGGTAATGTCTCTGTACCACCAGTGAAAGTGAAGAACATCCTCCTTCCAGAGGTTCTGAGGAGGGAGGGAAGCAGGCAGCCAGGCAGCAGGGAGAGGAAAGAAGAGGGAGCTGAGAGGCTGAGGCTCCTCCTTCCCAACCAAGTCATGGAAAAATGATGTCAGAATTCCAGCGTCCGAATAAATATGTGCCCTGTGACCTTAATCCCCCGGGAACCAAAACCATCCAGAGTCAGACAAAAATAGTAAACCCTTTACATTGCTGAGGGAGAACAGCACTGCTTGCAGCTAATTAGCTCAATCCTGTTAATAACGTGGGGGCTGGGCAGCCAGGCAGAGGGAAAGGCCCAGGGTGAACATGCAAAGCAAGGTGCTCGGGTACCCCAAACTGTGTGTGCAGGCAAACAACCTGGCAGTGCCAAGGCAAGCTGATGCCTTGCGGTTAAGAAGGAATTTTCCCCAGGCTGGGCATCCCCTCATCCATGTCACCACATGGCACACCTTCTACAGGAGAACCACCACAGCTCCTGGTACATGGAAGCTGCTCTTCCAGCCCCAAACCCCCTCCCAGCAAGAGCATAGAGTCATAGAGTTGTAAGATTGGAAGTGACATCAAAGATCATCTAGTTCCAACCTGTTCCAGTGCCTCATCACCCTCACTGGAACGAACTTTCTCCTAACATCCAGTTTCAATCTCCCCTCTGTCAGTTTAAACCCATTGCCCCTCGTCCTGCCATTGCAAGACCTTGTCAATAGTCCCTCCCCAGCCTTCCTGTAGGCCCCCTTCAGATACTGGAAGGCTACTCTAAGGTCTCCTGGAAGCCTTCTCTTCTCTAGGCTGAAGAGCCCCAACTCTCTCAGCCTGTCCTCATAGCAGAGCTGCTCCAGCAAGATGACAGACCTTGCCTGCTCGCTAACTGGTGCAGGCAACCTCAGCTGGGCAGCAAATAAAAAAATAACAAAAAAGAGAGAATTACAGAGTTCCTGACAGCAAACATCAATGAACTGCTCAGGTTCAGCTGTCCCATTTTATTTAAAGTTCCCTGGCTCAGCGGTGTGCCGAGGATCGACTGTTTGCTCAAGCTGGAGTGGAGACAATGGGTTGCCTCAAACAGCATCTGCAAGTATTTGCTCTGATCCTGAGTGGCTGTTCCATGAGTCAGCACTGGCTTTTCTTCAGCAGTCCTTGCATGCAAATGTTAACACCAGGTGAGCCTTGCCTGTCACACTGGACTTGCCCATGTATGCAGAGGTTAGGGTCTGTGCCCTGCCAGCAGCCCTGTGGAAATTGTGTTTTCTGTTCTGCAGGTTAGATTTTTAACCAGGCAAACAATAACTCCCTGGTCAGAGAGCAGAAGTGATACCAGCGGATTTCAGTGGCCTGCCGTGCTTCACTGGAGGGGAAATTTAGGTCTCACCCAAATCCCAGCATCCAAGCATGGTGGGAGTTGGAAAGGACTTCTGGAGGTCATCCAGTCTAACCCTGCTGCTAAAGCAGGGGCATCCACAGCGGGCTGACCAGGATCATAATGTCCAGGTGGGTTTGGAATCTCCAGAGAAGGAGACTCCCCAGCTTCTCTGGCATGCTTGGTGGCACAGCAGGGGCTCAAGGGTGACCTGAGCACCACCCACGCGCTTATGTGGAGCTGACACAGAAATTTGGACTCCTGCCCTGGCCTGACTATGTCATCTCTGTGAGAAGAAAGGGCTGAGAGACCTGTGGCTGGTTAGCCTGGAAAAGAGCCTGAGAAGGGAACTGATCAATGCTCAGCAACAGCTAGAGTGGGGGACAAAAAGATGGGGCCAGACTCTTGTCAGTGGTGCCTAGCAACAGGACAAGCAGCAACAGGCACAAACTGGAACCCCAAAGGTTCCATTTGAACAGGAGGAGGAGAAACTTGTTTGGTGTGAGGGTACTGGAGCCCTGGAGCAGGCTGCCCAGAGAGGCTGTGTAGTCTCCTTGTCTGGAGAGCTTCCAAACATACCTGGCCATTGTGATCCTGGTCAGGCTGCTGTGGCTGCCTCTACTTTAGCAGGATGGTTGGACTGGATGATCTCCAGAAGTCCCTTCCAACCCCCACCATGCTGGGACCCTAGGATTCTGTGGCAGCTCACACAAGCAAGAAGATGTACACAGGAAACCCAAGGACTTGTATCGGAGGTTTTTGGGTCTGATAAGCCCATCAGTGCCCTGACAGCCGCTGTCTCAGCTTGGCTTGTGTTGGAGATGATGCTCCTGCGCAGCTGGAGATATCCAGACTCCACCCCTGTACATGTCTCCTGGTGACATGATGGCTTCCTGTTTTAAGGTGGGTGAAAATCTTGAAGCATTATCTGAAACCCTGTGTTTGAGATACTTATTCTTCCTGTGTTTCACTGACAAATAGACAATCTCAGGCCATGGCGCTTTAAAAACCACAAAAGCGATGTACAATTATTTAATTTGGACTGAGGGCACTGTTTGTCAGGAGTTAGGGAGGCTTTTGCTGCTGTTTGGGTATCTTGGCTCATCCCCTGGTAGCTCTGGAGCCCCAGGGGCTGTGGGCAGTACAAACCCAACCATCTGGAGACTTCGATCCCTGTTACTTGTCACTTGGCACCACTGCCACATGTCTCTGCTGCTCACCTCATCCTGGTCTCACAGCTTGCTCACACTTGTGAGGATCAGCAAGGTGGCATCACCACCTCCCAGGGCTGCAGGATCATTTGCTGTGAGGTCTGCACAGCCACAGCTGTCTCACCAGTTTTAGTTCTACTCTTCCACCCTTCCACTTTGCTCTGGGCACTTTGCATGCAGAGCATGCTGCAGCGAGGCAGGGGCATCATGTGTTTAGGTTTTGTCTGTTAAAAGCCACACCTGAGCAGCCAGACTGATGAAAATATCCCTCTCACAGTCTGGTCAGAGAAAAATCAAAGCCATTGAGCTTACCTCCTTCCACAGCCAGAGCCAGCAAGGCACAAGTGCTCTCACAGCAGCACAAAGCAGAAATGTGACTGCAAAGCCTTTCCAGAGCTCCTCAGCACCTGGGAGCATGCCCTGCCCTTAGGACTTAACGTGGGCATGCCACCCCACGTCATTGCTAAGCTACCCTGTGTTTTCTCTGAGGTGAGCAGACACCAGGGCAGTCAGTGCAGAGCAGCAGAGCCATACCTCCTCCTAGGACAGGGACGTTTCTCAGGGTACACCGAAAACCAGACCAAGAGCACTGGGTCTGAGTATCTCCCCAACCCACCCAGGAGCCCATCAAACACCTGCTGAGAGAGGTGGCACCACTTTTGTTCGCCTCTCTGCACACCCAGTGGTGCCCTGGTGCTTCCCACGCTTGATGTTCAGCCTGGAGTGCTCCAGGAGACCTGCTGGTGGCCTTGCAGTGCTTAAAAGGGCCAATCAGGAAGCTGGGGACAGACTTCTGAGCAGGACTTGTGACAGGACAAGCGGTGGCAGTTTGAATTTGAAGAGGATTATTCAGATTGGAGAGAAGGAAGAAACGTTTGACACTAAGGGTGGTGAAAGCCTGGCCCAGGACTCCCCCATTCCTGGAACCACTGCAGGTCAGTTTGTTTGGGACTCTGAGCAACCTACTTTATGTGCAAATGTTCCTGCCGACTGCAGGGGGCTGGGCTGGATGACCTTTGAAGGTCTCTTCCCACTCAAACCAGTCTGTGGACCTTTGACACTCTATGTCCCTCACCCAGGACCCAGCTCCAGCTTTCCTGCCTGCTCTCATTTTCTCATCCTTCTGCTCTCCCTCTCCCACGCCCATTTGAGCAACCTCTGCCACCTGTCTCCTTTGCAGCTGCGCCTTTGCAGCTGCTCCCAAACTTTCACCTGGCTTAACTCCTTCTCTGTCATCTCACTCTGCTCCAGGTCCTCCTAGGAAGCCTCCTGGATCCTGCAGGATGCCAGTGGTGGTAGCAGTGGCACCAGGCAGCAGTGCATCCCTTTGCAGCGTAGTTCTGGGGCTCCTTCAGCAGCTGAACTGTCTCTGGCTGGATGTCACAGCAACCTATGTGAATGTTAGCAAGGTAGTGTGAGAGATGGGAACTACCAGCTCATGGCAGCTCCTGGTCAGGTATACAGCACAGGTCAGGCACAGGTGTCCTGGTGACACTTTCCATGAGATAGTTGGAGAACAAAGGAACATACCCAAGTAAAGACAAATCTCTCAGTGAGTTCAAAGTCCTCTGAAGAGTTAACATTTACTTCCTCTGGCTCTCCCACTGTGGAACAGGTTTCCAAACAGCTTTTCCCCAGGAGCAGACAGAGTTACTGTGGACTACAGTGTCGGGAAGAGAAGGCCTGGAGCACAGTGTGATCCTTGTCCACAGCCTGGCCAAAACCATGCAATGAACCCTGAGCATGGCTGTGTGCTGAGGTGCAAGTGCAAAGGCAGCTTCTGCCAACAGGATTTTCCACCTCAGGCTACTTCGAATGCTACAGCATCTGTAAAATTAACAAACACAAACCCTTGTAAATGGGTTTTTAAAGTTTATTCATCCTCTGAAGGATGTGTGTGCAGGACCTGTTCCCAAAACATCCAGAGGAGGAGGTGGGCAGCAGCCCAGCTCAATCCAGCTCTGCTGGCTCCCAGAGACTGAGTGACATCCTGCCTGGAAGAGCACAGGCAGAGGCATGGGGAGCAGCACAGTTCTGCTCTTTCCTCTGTTTCATGACATGGAAACAGGGCTGGGAAGAGCAAGAATTGGAGTAATTCCAGATTATTCCCAGTTACTATTTCCTTACCCCTCTGCTCTCTCCAGCAGCTCTCAGAAGAATAGAATCATAGAATAGTAAGGTTGGAAGGGACCTCAAGGATCATCTAGTTCCAACCCCCTGCCATAGGCAGGGACACGACATCTCACCATGAGTTCATTTGCAGAGATCTGTTGCAATTCTGTATGGAACATTCTTGTTCACTGCCCTTCTTGCACCTGAAATTGTGATGTTTGGGGTTTTTGTTTGTTTTTGAAAGAAACAGCTGTATTTTTATTCCCCAGTAGCTGCCAAAAACTAGATAACCAGATGAAAAATATTCTGCTTTCTTTTCACAAGGAGCTTAGTAGATGGAAGTTACTCTGAGAATAACATCCCATGTAAAGAGTCTACAAGACACTGTATTCACAGGCTAAAAGGAGGGTTGGTAGCTGAGGCATCAGCCTTCATAGAATCAGTCACAGAATAGCTTAGTTTGGAAGGGACCTTAGAGATCATCTACTCCAACCTCCCTGCCACAGGCAGGGACACCTCTCAACTAGACTTGGCTGCTCAAGGCCTCATCCAACCTGACCTCGGATACCCCCAGGGAGGAGGCATCCACAACCTCCCTGGAAAACTTATTCAAGCATCTCAGCAGCCCCAAAGTGCAGAATCTCTTTCTATGATCCATGTTTAAAGCTACTCTCCCTTAGCTTCAAACCATTCCCCCTTGCCCTGTCACTAGACACCTTAATGAAGAGTTGGCTCTGCAGCCTTCCTGCAGGATCCCTTCGGCTGTTGAAAGTCAGCTATAAGGTCCCTCTAGAGTCTTCCCCAGGCTGAAGAACCTCAGGTCTCTCAGCCTATCCTCATAGCAGAGGTGTCCCACCCTTGAGGATGGACTGCTTGTTCCTGGAGAGTAGCATGGAGAAGTATGGGATGAGTTAAGTCTGGATGTAGTCAAGTGCAAAGTGTCCTTTTCCAAGGCAAAGTTAAGTTGTTGTGAGGACAGAAATCCTCTAATTGCAAACACAGACATTTAGGAATGACTTTCAATCCCAAATGATGCAGCTAGCTCCTTGGGCTCACCCAGGAGCACTGGGTCCCAGCCTTGCCTGGCTGGTGTGATCCCATTTTCCTCTTTGAGCTGCTGCTTCGGAGAGATGGCAGAGATGGCTCTGGGATCCATCAGGAGCCATTTGGCTTCTCAAAGCTCAGTGCCCACCACACTTCAGTCCTACCTTGAAGACAGAACCAACACTGGATGGGCTTCTCCTACCATTTTTTTTTTCCCCTGACACAGGTGACTTTCTGGCCTCATTTTGACTGATTTGGAACTGTTTGAAACTAAGGAAAAGACATGAGGTTGGAGACCACCCACTGGATCTCGTTCTACTCTTATGTAAGGCTGTTAAAAACAGAAATAGCCCCATTAGAGCAGAGAGATTTGTATCAGGATAAAAACAGTGTGAGCAGCAAGAGAATTGGCTGCTTTGGGTATAGATTCATGAAAGTCATTTGAAGGCTCTCTGGGAGCATAATTAGAAACATGAAGTCCTAGGATGTCTTCCTTCCTTTTTTAATCCAAATCTACTTTTAAGAGCTGCTGTCAGCTTGAAAAGTGGTTATTAAAAGAGAAACAACTGCAGAGAGTTTGAGGAACAGAAGTTTCTCTGCAAACAATACAGTTTGGGCCTTTTTTTTTTTTTTTTTCCCTTCTTTTTTCCCCTGTGCCTGATTGCTGGACATAAGATCCATTTGATCAACAGGGTGCAAGGCACAGGCTGAGCCTGTAACACAAAGGGATGTCTGGAGAAAAAGAAATTGTCCTTTAATCTCTCTCAGGGTAATGCCATTCCAGGCAAAAATATACTTTTGTCTTTTCACAGCAATGCTACCTGAAAAAATGTTCAGATGGAGATGTGCTTTTAAGGTCTGCATGATCTTGGTAAGCTCTGGCAAAGCATGAGAGAGCCTGACAGAGGCTTGTTCCCATTACTTTACCTCGGGACAATAAATCAAGCTTAGAGGGGAAACCTAATTCATCCAAGATGTTATTTTTCAAAGCCTTTTCTGCCTTGATAAATAATATTTCCCCTTGGGAAGAGCAATAGGGAAGGAAATACAAAGAGCAGCTCCTGGTCATCTGTTAGGTTGCTGGAGGGTGCCCAGACAGCAGAGTGATGGGACACGCTAAAGCTATTAAAAGGTGGCTAAGACTGGAAGCTGTCCACGTCTGAAAGCCAGCTTTTCCTTCCTCTTCTCCTGTAGAGCTTCCACAGTGGTGTGTGAGGGATCCTCACTTCCCCTTGCTGCCTTCTCTGTTCCCTATCCTAGAAGTGTTGATGTTTTAGAGAAAAGCTCTAAAGTAGGCTTTCCCACCCACCTCCCCCACCCCGCCCCAGTCTTTAGCACTGAGGCTTCTCAGGATTCAGGAGATTGTGCATTTGGCTTCCAGAGTCAGAAATAATGCTGCATGCATGGAGTTTACACTTCAGCCAGCAATGGTACTGGCAAAGTAAGACCAGCTGTGTCCTCCTGCCCATGACAAAACACTACAGCTGTGTGCTTCAACTCTGGCAGTGGTGACTTATGACTTGAGTCAAGTTTGGGGTGGGCTGCATAATGAGCGTGGCTACAGCATCACCACTTAGAAGCAGC
>VWZE01017664.1:168960-198175 GCA_013396675.1 Eubucco bourcierii
GGAGAGGGAGAGGGAGAGGGAGAGGAGATTTATGGATACAAACTGTGCCTCTTTCCTCTGGCATTTGAGTAACACCAAGTCTTTGGGGACAAGAGTGTTTGTTTCAGTCCCATCAAAGGCTGGCCTCCCAGAAAAGAAAAACTTAAAATACAAAGTGCTAGTGCAGTCAGCTCCTTCATCCAGACCCAAAGGAGACATAAGGGAGAAATCTGAACTGAAGATGCAGACACTCCAGGACACCCAGCACACAGAGGAGTGCCTGAGGACTGCCTGCTGTGGTTGCTCATGCATCATTTCAAGACACAAGACATGAAGGCAGCATGCACCCACAGTTCACCACCAAGGCAATGAGGGGACAGTTTGGGAAGAGGCCGGGAATTCATTCTGGGGTCCCTTGAGGTAAAATCAGCTTCACTGTCTCATGGCCATAGCAGGGAGCAAGTGGAGAGCAGGCAGAGCAGAGCTGCAGGTTCTGCAGGTTTCCAGTGATGGCAGCTTCAGTGGATGGACTGGGGAATAAGGGCTTCAGAAACCAGTTTAGCATTTTTCAAGTGTTTGAGGATGCACAGCATGTCTCAGAGATGTGCAACAGTGTTGGGAGCGAGGCTGAGAGGTTTTGGAACCCCTGCCTGGGATACAGAGGAAATGTCAAGTTGTCCTTAGCTTGGAAGTGAAAAGGTTACACTGGACTAGGAAATCAGCACTGGCTGGAGGACTTTTTCTCGCCTTAAGTTCAGCAAAACGTTGAGAGCCTGCAGCACAAGGAAGGAGGCCCTTGGGAGCCTGGCTCCTTGGGATGTCAGGGGTGGGGATGGCCCAGTGGAAGAGCTAGAAGGGTCCAGGAGGCCTGCTGTAGTGTGGGTCTTGGACATGGATCCTCTTGTATCTGATAGCAGAGAAAGGCCCTGACTGTGGATATCTGTGCAGCAAGGACCTGAGGGTGGGCACCAATGTGAGCAAAGACCTGAGACCAGGCACCCCTGTGCCATTTTGGGGAGCAACCTGCCCTCCCAGGGCAGAGAGAGTGGAAATCACAACTTTGATGTCTGCCTCCAGCTGTTAAGTTGGGTGGAGTCACTGAAGGAAACAGTGAGAGAGGAAAGCCAAAGGAAATAGTGACTCATGGCTTGGCAGCTGGGAAAGTGCCATCCTAGTCCTTTGCTCCCTGCAGAACTGGTCATAGCAGTGCCAGCTCATCTTCTCTGCTCCCTCCTTCTCTGGGAGCTGAGGACAAACCTGAGAGGCTCTGCCAGAAAGCTGGGAGGGCTCCAATCCTCTGCGAAGGTATGGCTGGGTGAAACATAGGCACAATGACACCCCAAGACATCTTCCACTCTCCAACTGTGTGACAGACTGCTACAGTTTGCTGGCCATCGGTGATGATTGCAGCCTTAAGAGGATTTCTAGTGAGCCAGAGCTCAGCACTAGCACCTGGGTGCCTGGACAGGCTGATCTGGCATCATCTTTGTGCAGCTGCCTGACTCAGGACTAGCACCAGGCAGCATTCGGACATAGTCTCTAGCAAAGCACTTTTTCCTGGATGTGCTAACACACCCCAGAGCTTGCTGGTGTCAGGAAACAGAGTAGACTGTCCCAGAGGTGGAGTGTAGAGGGACCTGCCTCCAAACCCAGACCCTTCTTCCAATGGCAGCAGCAGCAGCAGCAGCCTGTCAAGGGTCACAAACTGCTGGGTGTCACAAGTGCCTCCGCTCTCTAACATGGACACCTCAATGCCAAATATTTTCAGCTTCAGAAAAAGATCATCTTTCTGCAACTCTATATGTGATTTTTTTTTTTTTTAAACTTTTCTATAGCTGAGGTGAATTAAGGGTAATTGGAAGCATCTGCTCCTATTTTGGTGCCTAATATAGTGTGGTATTCTACATCTCCTGGAAGGCACTTTCCTCCTTCAACTCCCACTAGATCCAGCTAAAAATAGTTAATTTAAATCACATTCTCTCAGGCAGAAGTCCTGCTCAGCTCTCAGGGTTTGCCCCTCCATCCTAAACAACAGCCACTGGTTTTCTTGAGCTGGCAGTGATTGGAGGAGGCTGCACAGACCCCAGGAGGGTGCAGAGAGGAGGCCTATCTTGTGCAAGTGGTGAGCTGTCACCCATGCCTCACACAGGCACTGTGGTCAGTGACTAGTAAAGCTGTGACACCAGGGACAGGCACACGGCCCTACTGTAGAGCAGTGGCGTGTCCCCATGGTATCCCAGACTCCTCCAGTGCTGTCACCATTGCTGTTACTCCAGCCAGGGCAGGGACTGGCTTGGGGCCCAAAGCAGTTTTCCTGGGCATCCAGAGGAATATCATCTCCTGCTTCAGGAAGGGCAGCTCAGTCTAAGTTTGATCTTCGAGCCATCCATGCTCTGTGGTGCAGCTTCCTCTCCCATTTTGAGCATCAGCCCAGGGCTATATTCCCTCTGCTGTGGGCTGGGATGCTCCTCCAGCCCCCTGCAACAGCAGTTATGTTCCTCATGCTGGCAGTGATGTAGTTACTCACAGTTACCCACCTCTGGGGCAAATATTCCAGTGCTGGGTTTGGGGTTTTTTTTTCCTCCTAATTTTTGTGCTCAGCATAGGTTGATCAAGCCTGAAGCACCTCAGAAGGGAAAAGAGAGGCAGCTTGAACAAAAGAGTTTGTGTAGATGGCTTGGCACAACTGCAGAGAGTCGTGGGAGTATTTGTTTTGTAGCCAGAAGGCTTTGATTGTGAGGGCAGTGCATTCACCACAGAGCAGCGCTCTGCTAGGGTCAGCTTTCCTCACCCCACTTGGACTTCTCTTTACTCTTAAATTCAGTGACCACAGGTGGGATTCCCTGGCCCTGGTGCCCAGCCGCGGCTGGGAGCTATGACTGTGCAGCCTCCACCACCCTGTCAGACGTGTCTCTGGGAAGGCTGGATGGAGTTTATAGAGTCAGGTCTAAGATCTGGTTCCATACATGCCAGCTCATACAAAGAGAAGTGTCACAGGAACCCTTTGGTGTGCTGAAATCTGTCCCTATCTTTAGCAACATCCATTCACAAATAAGTGCTCCTTTCAGGCATGCTTTTCAGCTCTCTGCTTTTCCACACAACAGCAACCAATGCAGTTCACAGAGACTTGTGTTTAAAATGCATCCTAGTAGAGCCAGCACCTTAACTCTCACCTCCTATGTCATTTTGCCTGTGACAACATTCTCCTGGAGAAGGCTTACACCCCTCAGAGCATGACTGCAGCTGACTTTGTATTCCCACCTATGGCCCTGTAATTGAGTCAAGTCTGAGAATCGGTGGAGAAAAAGATGAGTAACTCAGTAAGGATGTGGCAGCTGCGTGACACCGGTGCCTGGAAACTCAGAAAACTCAATTCAACCTAAAGACTAAGGAGGAACCTGAAACTGTGAAGGAAGTCGGGGTATTTACAGAGACTCCTTTGCCTTGTCCCATGCCTGCTCCAGCGATTCTTGTTTGTCAGAAGTGAGATTCCCAAACTAATTTCTTTTGGAAAGTGCTCCTGGGTATGAAGTGATTGAGCCACAAAATGACAATGTCTGGAGACCTACAAGATGACAGTAGCCCAAATATTCAGGACATTTTTCCCTTCCTAGTGGGAACAAAATAGTTTTAACCTTTCAGGGATGCAGCTGGATTAGAGAACACAGCTGGATTAGAGAACTGTGGTGAGACACTGGCACAGGTTGCCCAGGCAGGTTGTGGCTGCTCCCTCCCTGGAGGTGTTCAAGGCCAGGTTGGACAAGGCTTTGAGTGAGTTGTACTAGTGGGAGGTGTCCCTGCCTATGGCAGGGGGTTGGAACTAGATGAACTTTGAGGTTCCTTCCAACCTTGCCATTCTATGATTCTATGAACTGAGGGAGCTGAGGAGGCTGAAGTGCCAAGGAGAATAAAGGAGGTGAGGGACTGAGGAGACCAAGGGGCCACAGTGCTGCTGTGCCATAGGGAGGGAGTTGTGTCCCGCAGGGACTTGCCACTCCTACTTCCCTCCCTGCAGCCCTGGGTGCACATGGGGCATTTGAGGCCATTTCACAGAATCACAGAATTAACCAGGTTGAAAAGACTTCTAGGGTCACTGAGTCCAACATATCACCTAACCCCTTCTAATGAACTACACCATGGCACTAAGTGCCTTGTCCAACTCCTCAGGCATGGTGACTGTACCACCTCCCTGGACATTCCAATGGGTGACCACTTCTTTCCATGTAGAACTCCCTTCCATTCCCAGTTGTGCAGGCCATCTCCTCTGCTGGGAGGACAGGGTTTGTCAGGGACCCATCCTCACCCTCATACCGTGAGCTGAGCTGGTGCTGATGCTATGGGCCAGCCTTACCAGCCTCCTCCTCCACCTGCTCTCAGTGAACTCCTTTTTCCTCTCTCACCTTACTTCAAGACCACCCTGTGTGCTTGGTCTGGCCACACAAAGAGCTACTGGGAAATTTCCAATCCTCCCATACTGCAATGGGCACATCCCACTGGTGCCCAGCTGCAGCCAGGGCTCTGCTTCCTCTGTTTCCCTGCTGCAGCTGCCATGAAGGTGCAAAGAGTGACCTTGCCTTTTCCTCTGACATGGACTGAGGAAATACAGCCTCTGGGCTGTGCTGGGCAGTGCCACAAGCCTTCGGGTGCCCATGGAGGACTCCAGGGACACTCTCCTCCTGTCCTTGGCAGCACTGTAGGGTGTGTTGGGGTATGCATCACACCAAGGAGGGGGCATATTCTGGCCCTACAGATGCAAGCACAGCTCTGGAAAGAGGCAGTTTTACCAAATTATTTCTCTTGTGACACTAGTTCTGCTCAGCTTGGCACTGCCTGTGGGAGCTGACTTGACAATGTTCAAGTCCCCCAGTGCCCCTCCGAAACAGCCACGGAGACCACCAAGTGCTCCTGCCCAGTCAAACGTGGCTCTGCCTTGACTCTCATCCATCTTGTGTTTGTAAGGGCTATAAATACATCCTGTATTCTATACAAATAAGGCATGCACTGAAAATATTTATGCTCTTGCAGTCCCCTGGATCCCAGCCTTGACAACACCAGAAACTACCACTGCTCTGTGGCATGGGTGGGAGAAAATTCTGCTGTGAGAGTTTGTTTGTCTTTTAGGGAGTTGGAGAGAACTGCACTTCTGCAAGGACTGCAGCACAGGCAGCCAAGCCTGGCCCTTTAAGGAGATGTCCTCTAAAAGAAGTCAAGGTTTGCTGGAGGTTTGTGCTGTTGCACTTTTAGACTGCTCACAACTCTCCCAGGAATCCTTTTAATATTCCCATCAAATTGAAATGTGAGTTATGTAAATGATAATTAGAGCACCCTGCTCTTGGTAACATTCTCTTCATTTCTTTGCACTGTTTACTTCTTAGCTGGTACCTAGAAGATACCCNATCACACTGCTGATCGCTCAAAGGTTATTGAAGCAGCTGTGCCAGCAGCTGTGCATCCACAGAGCTGCTTCTGCAGCAGATAGTATCCGTGGGGAGGTTTGTCCCGAGGCCATTCTGACCTGAAGTGGCAGCCCTGTGGCAAGAGGAGCCAAGAGCCACAAGGAGCTGTGGCATAATTCTCACCTTCTGTAAAAGCAGGACACAGGAAACTTGTCAAGAGCTGGATGTATCAGCCCCCTCACACCTTGGGTGGCTTCTCTGCCTAAGTCACAGGGAAATGACACTGGTTAAGCCTTTTTTTGTGCTGAGGTTTGACATTTGCTAGAGCAAATAATAGCATCACCAAAGAATTTCCCTTGCTTCACTTTGATTTCAGCACTCTTGGCACTGCTTTGTGCTGCCACCTTTAATCATAAGCCGCAATACCCAGAGTGAAACCCTCAGAATTTGAAGTGCAGGATAGTGGGAAGTAGAGGTCTGGTACCCTTCTTGGGGAGCCCATGGGTGTTATCATCCTTCACAGAAGGGTGGAGTGGCTGAGTATGATGAGCCTTTTGGAGGCCATATCAAAATGCCATCATCTCATGCACTCACAGTGATTCCAGCCCCGACCTGTGCCTAGGCTGGCAGTGCCACCTCGGTGAGATGTCCCAGCATTGGCCAGAGCAGCTGCTGAAGGTCAGCGAAGGGCAGGCTGCTGGGTGCTCCTCAGCCTTCGCTATACAGGCAAGCTCACTTCAGCTCTCCTCTCTCCCCATTCTCCTCTCCCTCCCCATTTTTCTCTCCATGCTTTGCCTGTCTGCCTGGGGCAGCAGGAGCAGCTCTCCTCCAAGCTGCCATCTCTGCCGCCCTCGGACCTGCAGTGAGTCACCCCTGTAGGTGGGAAGCACTGCTGCCAGCCCTCTGGCACATGCCAGCCCATGGGCACACACCAGCCCACGGGCAGAGGGATGTGAGGCTGGTCACAAACACTCTGTCCCTGCTCTTACAGGGAAACATGGGGCTGTGGCTAAGGGATGCCCGAGCCCTTCCAGCAGGACAGAGAGAGGGTGCTGACATGGGTGCAGCAGACAAAGAGATTCAGGCACATCCAGTTACTGGATCCTGCAGCATCCTCCAGACTTGCCCTGGTAGCTTAGTGCTGCTGAGTGGGAATGGAGGTTTCCTTTCCCTGCCTCATGCACACCTGTGGGCTGGGACAGGGGACAGGTTTGCCTGGTCTCCTTGGAGCCAGGAGCCACTCCTTGCCCAGTGCCCCATTGCCACTGAAGGACCTGATCATGAACTCTGCTGAATTCATTCTCCCAAGAGGGTCTCCTGGGCTCTGCTGCCCATTGTCAAAGCACACTGGCCAACAGCCATATTGCCATTTAAAAATGTTTAATTGCACTAATTACACTGAGGTTTCAAAGCAATGCTTTCCCTAACCACTGTTGCCCTCCCTTCACACACGTTGGGAAGGCCTGGAGATGCCTTTGCCAATAGCTGCACTATTGAATCCAAACAACCCCTCACACAAACAAACAAGGAGCTGAGTGCGACCAGCCAGTATAAACCCAGAGGGTTATGAAGTCTGCTGCTGCCAGACTGGACCTGATCAGTGCCAAAGCCCTCCCCTTGCTCCCTGTCTCCTGCACTTTTCCCACCAGCCAGCAGCAGCAGACGAATGTGTTCTTAACCTTTGCCAAGGAAGCCAGGACACTGCCGCGGGTATTTGCATTTCAAAGCTGGAGCCAGGACCATCCTCAGAGAAGGGCTGAAATGGAGGAGCCTGGGCAGCTGGGCACATGAACGCTTTGAAATCATGCAGCATCAAATGAAAAGGTTGTTAACATTCTGCTGGCTTCCTTGAAGCTGAATAATATTATTATGGGTAATATTATCAAAGCCCAGATTGCATGTGTCACCCAAAGATAACAGAGTTCTGCTCAAAGTGCTTCAGAAAAACGAGGCAGCTTTCTACCAGCTACAGAAAGCTGCTGAAACCCTGGGCAGTGTCATAGGATGTACTCACAGCCCCACCACCAGTGTGACAGCACCAAAACCTGGGGCTGTGCAGCTGAGGCAGGGCTTGGACACACAGCTAACTCACTGGCATCTGCCACAGCCCCAAAATCACTACGGCATCATCCCAGGCATCCCCAAATTGGCGAATCCCAAATACGACCATAGAATGGTAGATTCACAAACTGGCCTGGGTGGGAAGGGACCTTTCAAGGCCGTTAAGTGAAAGCACACTTGAAAGCTGTACATTCAAGCACAACTCCTTCCATGGGCAGGGACATCTGCACCTAGAGCAGGATGCTCAGACCCCCAAACAACCTGACCTGCAGTGGTTCCAGGGATGGGACATCTACCACCTCTCTGGGCAACCTGGGCCAGGCTGTCCCTATCCTCAGTATCACGCATTTCTCCCTCCTCCCTAATCTGAATCTCCCTCTTTGAGTTTAAGCCATCACCCCTTGTCCTGCAATGACAGCCCCTGATCAAAATTCTGCCCCCAGCTTTCTTACAGTGCTCTTATGACTGAAGAGCCACACATGGTCCTGATAGTGCTGGTGGGACTGGAGGGAGGAGAGGGACTCCCTCAACCTCCTCTTGCAGATGCTGTGGGAGAGGAAAGGCGGCCCCTGCTGTGCCCTGCCTTTATTCCCAGGGTGCAGGCTGGCTGGCAGCACAGAACTGACTTCCTGAGAAGCCCCAAAAGGAGAATGACACTGAGCATTAAAATCTAATAAAATTAGCAAAGCAAGGGGACAGCTGGTTTAACAGGCAGCCATTGCTGGTGCTGGCTACATAAGATTTAAAAATTTGTTTCATCCTGGCTTGACCTAAATGGAGTGGAAAATTACCATGACTACATTTATCTGAAATCATAAAGTGTGTTCTGATTAGACCATGATAAAAAGGATGGTATAAATTGATCCCAAGATAAAGAAAGGGCAAGGAAAATGAGATGAGCTGAAGAAAAGCAGCAGGCTCTAAAAAGGAAGGAGAAGACAGCAGGTCTCTGAAGCTGCATTAAAAATAGCTGTAGGAACTGGGACATAAATTGCCCAGTGCTTCACTTGCTGCTCGTCCAGCTGTGGCTTGGCCACGACCCTTGGGAGTCCCAGTTGTCACCTGGCTGATCCCAGCCCTTTACAGGACCCTGCATGAGCAGCAGGCCTGGAGCAAGTGCCCCTCACCTGAGGAGCCAGCTTGGCCTGGGGGAGAGCTGTGTCTGTCTGTCCCTCAGGAGCAGTGTCTGCCATGCCAGCTCCCAGGGTCCCTACCAGTGGGGCACTCACTGAAACCTGCAGCTGCTTAATATGCTTCAGTCCCTAGCACTGAAATGGGCCAGAAGATTAGAAAACCAGTACAAAAAGGGAACCCAAAAGTGTCACTGGTGGAACCTCACCTCCTAGAGACACTGCATTTGCCTCTGACAGAAACCTTGATGGTCGTGGAAGCAAATTGTCTTTCAATTTCCTGGAAACCAATAAAAATATATGTGAAATAAAATGAAATGTGCAACTTCTTTTGATGGCAGTTCAGGCTGTGTAACCTGCTGGTTGCACCCTTGGTGTTTGCAGCAGCATTACGACACTGAATGGGGAGGAAACCACAAGCCACGAGGTCACAGGAGGCTTATGACAGATGTGAACAACAAACAGCCTGCACTGGAGGGCTTTGGCTGGCAGCACCAGAATGCCAGAGACCCTGAGTGAGCTTCTCCTTGTGATGGGGGTTGCAGCCTTTGCAGCAACACTCAGGGATCCTGCTAGGGAGTGTGATGTAAAGTTAAGATGCTCCTATGTGGCTGTCTTAGGGTGAATTTCTTAAGAAGAGCGTGGCCATCAGGTTGAGAGAGGTTCTCCTCCTCCTCTACTCTGCCCTAATGAGGCCACGGTTGGAGTCCCAGGTCCAGTTCTGGACACCTCAGTTCAAGAGAGACAGGGAACTACTGGAGAGAGTCCAGGGGAGGCTACAGAAATGCCAAGGGGTCTGGATCATGTCTGTAAGGAGAAAAGGCTGAGAGCCCTGGGGCTGTTGAGCCTGGAGTAGAGCAGCCTGAGAGAAGATGTTGGCAATGCTCAACAAGAGCTAAAGGACCTGTGTGGGACAAGAGGATGGGGCCAGACTCTCGTCAGTGGTGCCCAGTGACAGGACAAGGGTCAATACTGAGCACAATCTGGAACCCAAGAGGTTCCATCTGAACACAAGGAGAAACTTGTTTGGTGTGAGGGTGCTGGAGCCCTGGAGCAAGCTGCCCAGAGAGGCTGTGGAGTCTCCTCTGAAGAGATTTCAACCCCACTTGGCCATTGTGATCCGGGGCAAGCCGCTGTGGGTGCCTCTGCTTTAGCAGGGAGGTTGGACTGGATGATCTCCAGAGGTCCCTTCCAACCCCACCATGCTGGGATTCTGCAATAACAATGTGCTCCATGAAATACACACCCTAGAGCTCTCTAAGCTGTCCAGTTCCCCTGAGGAGCACAAACTGATGAAGGGATTTGCTGTTAAGATCACCTCTCAGAGAACATTGTTGACAGCCCGGAAACGCCACAGCTCCTCCTTAAACATGGACCAGCAGTGAACAAAAGACTGGCAGCCTCTCTTCAGCTGTTGTTTTTTTCTCTTTGACCTGGTGAGGGGAAGATCCAGCCTCCCTCTGGGCAAGACAGCAGTTTGTTTATCTGCCCCCTCCGGACTGATCTCAATGGGTTTATCTAAGTGCGGCACTGCGGTGCTTAGGCCCTCTGAACCCATGCCCACACTGCGCTCCCCCAGCCTGCTCCTGGATGGAGAAGTGCGGCTGTTCATTTAGATAAGCAAACAGCCTGTTTGGAAAACTATCTGCTCTTCCCATAGACTGTAAACTTCCTTTTCCACTCTCTGTTTATGTTAATGCAGACATATGTAAATCCTGCCACCAGGGATTCCCTTCAAGGAGAAAGTCAAGACGTGGTGCATGAGGAAGCTCAGTGCCCAACATGAAGTTTGGATGGTGGTGGCATCGAGGGGCTCTAGAGTGTTCCCCCTCATAGCCTCTTTGGCATCCCAGCCAGCCACCTGCCTGCAGATCTCCAGCACTTTGAGTGTTTTCTTCTGTGTGAGGAAAACCGTGTTCCTCACGTCTGCCTCATTGCAGCCCTGCTCAGTGCCACAAGGCCATGCCAACATCTTGGTTCTCTCACTGGAGAGCTTTCTGCAGTGTCATTAAGCAGATCAAGACAATTTCCTTTCCCCAGGTTTGGTAGTGTTTGAATCACTGCCTGCCAGCTGCTCTCAGGGGGCTGCACTCTCCTCTGGCTGGCTGTGGCTATTTTGTCCTCCAAAGCAGGATGCCATGTGGTGATGACCAAAGCAGACCTCTGCTGTTGGCAGTTTCCCCCTTGCCTTGCCCTCCTCTGAGAAAACTGGTGAAAGGATTTCAGGAGAATGCTATTTGGAAACTCTGGAGACCAATCACCCTCTACTCAGAGTCCATGGGATTATTTTTCCTTCCACCTTCCAGTAGCTTCAGACACGACCACAGTGGAAGAGCTGGGGTGGAAACTGCTGGTCCGGCCTCACTCGTTCCAATCCCACTGGTGAACATCCTCCAGTTGCTAAGGCACTGAAACCTGACCTGAATCAAACTCCAAATGCTTTGAAACTGTGGTGCAAAGCAAAAAGCAGGGTGCTGTTTGTCTGATACACGCTGCCAACTTGTGTCTTGCAGAAAAAGATGGAACATGGAACAAATAGCTAATACATGAATACTGCATGTGCAGAATTGAGAGTGGTGCTGAGAGGAAAGGCTGAGCTGTGTGCACCAGGAACTGCAGAAAGCGAAAGGGCAGCCCTGCCAGGCAAGCACGCAGGAAAAAAAGGCAGCTCAGCCACCAGCCAACACCCCCTCAGAAAAGAGTTTGTGAAAAGAACCCTGCAAACAAGAGTCTTGTCACTGGGACTGTGTCAAACACCACCACAATGCTGCAACTCATCTCTGTTCTCCAGGAATGCGAAAGCCACCAAAGCACTCAGAGCTGAGTGGCTGATCCCTTCGGTCACTGCTGGCAGAAAGTGACTCTGCTATTGCAGCCTTCAGGTGGAATTCACACCGTGTGTGTGTGTGTGTGTGTGTGTGTGTTGTAGTTGGAAAGGACATTTCTCCTGTATAAGGCTTTATCTCCCCCATTCAGCACCCAGAAAGGGCTCCGAGGGCTGCAGAAGCAGTCTGCACTATGAGGAGTAAGTTGGACAGCACAATGACACAGCAGCAAAGCTCGGAGGCAGCTGCTTCTAAACTCGTGCTGCCAGCACGGCTGTACTGCTCCAGCCCTCAGCTAGCTCATAGGCTCGGCAAGGAACGGGGGGAAATGGAGAGGTTGTATGTAGGAGGGTACGATACGAGGCTTCACTTCTTCCTTACACCATTGCTGGTTGAATAAAGCAAGTGTTTTGTGCTGCTGTGGGAGCAAATTCTCCTTTGCTGATTGGAGGGAATCTGAGAAGATGGCACTAATGCTGACAGTCTTCCCTGTACAGAACAGTCGGCCTGGGGTCCTGCTTAATGGAAAAGAACCTTGCAGCATCCTGAGAGGTGATCCCCAGAGGCAGAGAGTGCCCAGCTTTGCAGCTCAGTGACCAGCCCTCCCCGGTGGAAGGAACTCTCTTGGGAGGTGGTGGATCCAAGACTAACAGAGGCTGCAAAAACAGCATCCAGCTACTCTCCAGCCTCATCTTTGCTCACATCTATTTTCATTCATGTTAAGCTGCCATTGCTGCCATGGTGACCAACTTAGAAATTAATTATAAAAAGACATTAAAGACACATTTAAATTGGAAAGTTCAGCCCACAGTTCTGGCAAAAAAGATTTGAGTATTCCTAGATCACACCCCTCCTACCTTCCCCTTGAGTCCTTCAGTTAGCATGACTTAACTAATTTCATTTCTGCACTTACTTCTGGAATGAAGTTGACTAAATTAGTCAGAGAATCATAGAATGAGTTGGGTTGGAAGGGACCTTCAAAGGTCATCTTGTCCAACACCCCTGCATCGAGCAGGGACACCTCCAACCACATCAGGTTGCATTGATGTTTGACATTGATGTCTTAGAGAAGCCATTATCTCTTTACACACTTTTAGTTGGCCCTGCAGAAAAGCTTTGTCACTATGACAGATCAGTTTTGTTGCTGACATACTCAGCAGGTGTGATCTGCAGAGCTGATCCAAACTGTTCTGCCCTTTTTGGTTGTGTCCCCATCCCTTGTGAGCGTCGGGCAGTCACTGGTGCCAGCTGCTGCCTGCTAAGCTGCAGTTTCCAGGGACTTGGCAGCACCAGGCTCCTGCCTGGCTGGAGGCTTTGCATTGCTTTGGAGAAGCCAGGTCCCTTTTGCCCAAAGCCTGTGTTGTTGTGAGCAAAACATGGTCCTCACGTAGTACAGGAGGTTTGGGATTAAAGCTGTTGGCTTCAGAAAGACAATGCACCAAACCCAGTGCCAGGGCAGTGCAGGCACACCATGACGCATCTCAGGTTCCTGGGTTTAATTTGTTGGAGATTTTTCTGCAGGAAAAGTGCAAGTATGAAAAAAGGCACCACTGCCACCAAAATGCTTACCCTGGCTGTCACAGAGGAGCCAAGGGAGGTTTGCAGAACCTTGCTTGCTCTTTAATGCGCCCCCCAGCCTCTTCCCAGGGAGAAGGTGGGCAGCCTGGGCACTCCTGCTTCCCTGGCACAACACCTTGCTAAGTAGCTGGAGCCTTTCCATCTCTGTGGAGTCAGCTCTGCACCTGCTGTGACCAAGCTCTTCTGCTTTTCTTCCCTTCTCTCCCCAGGTTTGCTTTTATCTGTGTCTAATGGTGCTTTCTGTGACCTCTCTCTCCTCACAGTCTCCTTTGATGTTGGTGCTGCCACCGAGATGATTCTCCTGCTCTTTTCTGCAGCTACTTTACCACTGACTCGTGTAGTCTCTTTTTTTTTTTTAGCCTGTGTGGGGTTTTTTTAACCCATAAACACACATCCACCCTTACCTCAATTCCTTTCTCCTCAACCCTGTGTTCCTCCAGGAGGTGACCAACTGCTGGGGGACGAGCAAGAAGGTAGTTAACTGCACCTGAGGATCAGGGAATTTGGCTTTTCAGAGCATCTGAAGAGACAGATGTGAAACAAATTTTACAAAGCATGCCTCTTGGAAAGGACCAGCAGAGGGAAGAAGCCACCCCTGGATGCAGCCCTGGCTTTCCCACCGTCTGAATTTGTTTGTTTTGGCTCTGGTGCTCCCTCAAGGCTGGTTTACATGCCTCTGTGTCCAGCCACTGCTCAGCTGCTGGAGTACTTTCCTTCAAAGAGCTGCTGGGAACGAGTCCTAGAAACACTTTGCAGAGATGCTTTCAGCAGTCCTGCTGAAAAGGATACTAACCAAAAAAAAAAAAAAAAAGCTGTGTGGCAGATGCCTTGCTCCAGAAGCAGCCTGTGGTGACTGGTGGGACCATGGCTGATGTCTGAATGCCACAGTCTTGTTTCTGAGCCAAACCAGCTCTCTCACCATCTGGACTCATTTTCAGAATTATCAGGCTTTGTTAGCAAAAAAATAAAGAGGGAAGCAAACAGAAAACAAAGTCAAGAAGCCCCACTGTGCTTAAAGAGGGAAGCTAACTTCTCTAGGGATGAGAGAACATCTCTGTAGATGAGAGAACATCTCTATAGATGTAGCTTGCTGGACAAGCCTGGGGTGGTGACTTGCATTTCACACACAGACAGTGCTTTCCAGGAGGTGAGCTGGAACTGCTGACAGGTAGCAAACTCACAGACTCTTACTCACATCTGCCCATCAATGTTTAATCTGCTCTTTCAACACAGCCTTCCTGGAAGAGGACAGTAATAGGTGGAAGGAAGGTGCAAAGGGTGCAAGAAGGTACCACAGTGGGTGGTGGAGAGCAGGGAAAAGTGTGCAGATGAGCACTTGACCAGGATTATGGAGACAGACAGATGACTGGATTTCTAAAGGTCAGTACTCCACTCTCTCTCAGCCAGAAGGCATCCCAGAAACCACTTGGTAGTTTTAAGGGGAAAGGTTTTGCCTCTGGCATCACTAACATCTCAATTAGAAGTCTGCTTTAATGATCAGTCTTAATCCTGCTTGATATGACAAGGCTCTTCAACAGACTGCTGTGGCTGAAGGTGTTAGAAGAGGGGAGGTATGTAAGTGGCAGGTGGAGGCATCAATCATCTCTTTGGAGCAGAGATCCTGTTGGGGTGGGAAACACAGGGTGCCCTGTGCAGGCTGAGTATGAGCATCCTTTTGGCTCTGTGGTAAGAAACAGCTGGGTCCCCAGGAAAACAGATGCTTGGTGGGCAGAAAGATGAGGGACAAGGAAGCCAAATCCACCCCTGATGACACTTTGCTGGCTGTAGGGAATGTACAAAACAGGAAGGGTGCAAAATGAATGTGTGAAAGATGAGCACAGACCAGCATGACAGAAATGAGTACTGGGCTGAAGTGAGGAAAAGCCTGAAACTCACCATGATGTGTGGAGAGAGGTTGGCTCGTGGGATTGCCAGAGGAGATGGAGCAGAGGAGAAGCTCTGGGCACTACCAAGGGCTGGCAAGGGGTAATATCCACACCAGCACATTGTGCTGGAACCCTGCAGTGTGGGTGCCATGGTCCTTCCTTCAGCCCCAGTGGTGGCGGCATATAGCAGGGACAGTTCCTGTCTCCTCTCCCAACAGCAAGCAGCTGAGTCTGGGTGGGAAGGTCCATCCAGACATCCACAGAACATTCCTGACTCTGCAGCTGGTGCAGCAAGAGTGATGGTGCAGCAAGTGAGCCACTGCAGGAGGGATGCTGCCATCTGCATCCCAAACCATGGCCCCAAGTCCTGGGAATGGCAGTGCTGGGAGCTCACCACCACAAAAGCACCGTCCGTCCCTGTGCAGGGAGCAGAGCAGCTCAGAACAAAAACCTCTGGCAAGCCAGAACAGGTATCCTGGTGTTCCTGGGACAGAACCCCAGGCCAGCCATGGGCTGCAGGCCACCAGCAGCTCTGAGTCAGCCAGCACAGCTGAGCTGGGTTGGCTCCAGGTGAGTCCTAGCCCAGCAGCATCACTCTCTGGATAAAGGAGGAAGTCTGCTGAGGAGAGAGGAGCCTCCTGATAGAGCTCTTCTGCTTGGGCATTTCCTCACCACCCTCTCCTGAGGCCTGCTTTCTGGGTACTGTGATTACAGCACTTCTGAGTAGAACTTTAGACACTCTGTACTGGCATTGGTACCAGTTTGTTTCATTGTCTCTGTGTCCTCTTGTGTCGGTAGCAGACGCAGCTGTTGCCTCTTCTGCCTTCAGCCGGGGTGAAAATTCAATTTGGTGCCTCTCATTTGAAAACCTTTTACAAATACCATGCACAGGGGAGAATGGCAAAGAAATCCTTGACATCCAGCTTGCTCCTCTTCAGAAAACTCAGATGTTTGCTCCTTCTCTCCTCCTAAGCATTTTAAGGAGAGTTAAAGGCTTTCTGTGAAAAAATCCTCTGTGTGGCTTGTTGAGCAGAGTTAACATTTTGTTAAAGCAAATGAGGGAGAAAGGAAGCTCTGACAAATTGTGTGAGCAAAGAAGTTTTTTTTTTTCTCAGTGAATTAATTTCACTTTTCTTGGTTGCCAACCCAGAAGCAAAGCTGTGCCCAGGGGGACTCAAAAGGGAAATGATTAAGAGAGTGAGCAAGTGTCCTCCCTTTGGGTATGTGAGTCAAAGGGGGTTTGGTGATGTGTTGCTAATTACTTGAGCTCCTCGGGTCTCACAGAGCTTGCAAATGCATATAAACATCCAGAGCTTCTCTGTACAATTAGACTAAACCATTAATTAACCCCAAATGAACTGCAGTGTGCTATCACCCGTGGAAATAGTCCTACTAATTCAGTGAGACTGTCAGGGTGGCCAAAGGTTGTCAGCCTCAGTTTTAGCTTCAATTTAGGAACTGTGGTTGTTGAGGGTAAAAGGCAATTACTGCCTACATCTCCAGCCAGCTCGTGTTCAGACTGGCAGTGTTCATTCTTTCAAACTTCAGACGTGGCTGTTCTTTTTTTAACCACAGGAAGCCTCAAGGAATTAAGCTGGATAAAAGAAAAAACAAAACAAAACAAAACAAAACAAAAAAAGGAAAAATCAAATTTTTTTTCTGCAAGGATGTATTTTCTGCATCAGGTAAGATGGTGATTTTGGGGCCAGACTCTTGTCAGCAGTGTCCAGCAACATCACTCAAGGGGCAGTGGGCACAAACTGGAACCCAGGAGGTTCCATCTGAATGGAAGGAGAAACTTGTTTGGTGTGAGGTTGCTGGAGCCCTGGAGCACTGGGATTTGTAGCAAAGGTTGTTCTCCAGCACAAGCCCTTACTGTTGCAGACCTTGGAGCTGGGAATGTGCAGATTCAGGCATTATTTTGACTACAACCTAAAGACCTTGTAGAAAAGTTGAAAAAATTCCAAGATGCTGCCACTGGTTTTGCTGGGGACAAGATTAATGTTTGCTGCATTTGCTGTGTCCTTTTAACTGCTGCTTCCCTCCTCCTGCCAGCAAATAAATCTGCCTGTTTAGTTAAACAAACTGACTCGGGTAGAAACCAAGCATGAGAAATATATTAACAATAATGCCCTGTTCTTAAAATAGAAAGGCAATAGTGGAGAGCCCCCAGGCCTTGGCTTGCACTGGGCAATGCTCAGTCCAGTGCTGTTGCTCTGAACTCTCCTGATGGAGAAATCAAGGCTGCAGCAAAAGAGAAACAGTCCAAGGAGTGCCTGTGCTGGAGAGCTTCAGCTAAGGATGCACTACTGCAGGGGTAGGACAGGCTCACTTCCTGAACCAATCTGGAGATCAGAAGAGCCCAGAAGAGGAGAAGAATGAAGAAACTTAGCAAATTATCCAGACCTTGGGTGTAAGCTTGCTTCCCCCTCAATATGTGAAGCACTGGAACAGGTTGCCCAGGGAGGTTGTGGATGCTCCCTCTCTGGAGGTGCTCAAGGCCAGGTTGGACAAGGCCTTGAGTAACCTGTACTAGTGGGAGGTGTCCCTGCCTAAGGCAGGGGGTTGGAACTGGATGATCCTTGAGGTCCCTTCCAACCTTACTGTTCTATGATTCTATGATTCCATTTTGCTGTGCCTTGGTGGCACTGTGTGGTGCAGTGGGTGCATGTGGAGCAGGCAGCACTGCAACGAGCTATTGGGGGCTGTCCCCAGGCCACCACCACAGTCTTTTCTTCAGAGAAAGAAGAGGTTTCTCCGAGGCACAGAGTAGTTGCTGTTTGGAAATGCCCAGGAAAAAAAAGACATGCTGTTTTGCAAGCGGGCACCTCCTTAGCAGCAGATGATCTGCTCCAGCCACTGGGGGTTGAGGACTCTCTCTTCTGGGTGGCTCATCGTGTGCTGAGGGAGAATGTGTCTGTGAGACCTTGTTGCTGCCTGTAGCTAGACACCCTCTTCCATGCTCCAGTTTCAACAAGCAAAAGAAGCTAATTCTGGGAAGCCTTTGGCAAACCTTCCTGCTCTCCCTGCACCAGGAGGGGGTGGCAGGGCACAGTGCCGCCGGGCTCCTCGCTGCCTTCCCCTGACATCCTTTCAGCTCTGTTGGTATTGCAGATGCTTTGGGCTGACTTTCACTGCGTGCCTCAGGCTGTAGGACCTCGCTCAGAGACATCACCCTGAGGATGTTTCCTCGGCCTCGCTGCACAGTGGTGGCCGCTGCCATGCCAAGGCTCTGTGTCCACCCAGGTTCCTTTTTTGGGAGGCAGTGAGCTCTTGGCACTCAGACACCTGACAGCCTCCCTTTGCCTTTTTGGCTGAGTGCTCCATTGATATTGAGCCACACGGAGGAAAAAGGCCTTAAGCCCACAGGGAGCTGGGATGCCTCATTTAAACTGGAGGTTGACGTTTAGATCTTGACCTCCTCCTGTGCTGCCAGACCTCCTGAAGGGCAGTGTCTGCCCGGAGTGCCCAGGCTGGCCATGGGGGGAGCACAGGGGACCCCATCTGCCCCTGGAGCCAGTTGTGGCCTTTTTTGGAAGAGCTGGGCTGGCTGGGCACAGTGCCTTGGGCTTCAGAGGATTCCTCCAGCCCACATTCCATGCTAATTTTAACCAGCTTCATGAGTGGCTAGAGAGGGAGCCCAGAGAAGAATGGTCTTGATTTATTAGTCCTTCCCTCCTGGCAGCTTTTTGTTTGAATGTCTTGGGACACAAGTAAAACCAGATGGGGATTCTCAGCCTGGAGCCTCAGGTATTTATCTACACCGCTGTGTGTTGTGTATTTTGTGCAGAATCAGCAGGTTTTCCCCCCAAGATGTCCTGGGTCTGAGATGTTAGGAGAGTTGGCATCACAGAATCACAGACTGGGTTAGGTGGGAGGGGAGGTTTAAAAATCTCCCAGTCCAACCCCCTACAGTCAGCAGGGACATCTGCAACTAGAGCATGTTGCTTACAGCCCCAAACAGCCTGACCTGCAATGGTTCCAGGAATGGGGCATTTCCCACCTCTCTGGACAGCCTGGGCCAGGATCTCACCACCCTCAGTGTCAAACTTTTTTCCCTTCTCTCTAATCTGAATCTCCCTCTTTCAGTTCTGATTTCACCCTTTGTCCTGTCACAACAGGTCCTGCTCAGAAATCTGTCCTCAGCTTTCTAATTGGCCCCTTTAAGCACTGCAAGACCACCAGAAGATCTCTCTGGAGTCTTCTCTTCTGACATCTGCTCTTGGATTCCTGCCTGAGCTACGTGAGGAAAATGTGTTGGCATGGATGGATGTTGGCCTGACCATGGCTGGTGCCACCCTGCAGACACCAGTGCCCTAGGCATGACCAGGCAGTTCTCACTCAGGGTTTCCATGTTCAGTGATGGTCCTGGCTACCTTCCTGCAGACCTGTCCCCATGAAGGGCACCATCCCTTCATTGTCAGGAGTGACTCTTTGATGACCACCCTCAACCAAGATCCAATGGCTGTCCCTCTGTTTTGTGGAAAGGGAGGGAACTGCTGGCAGAGCTGGCCTCCCTTGGAGTGGCCTGGTGGGCATCAGCTGGGCAGGGAAAGGCAGGGCAGAGCCCAAAGTCCTGATAACAAGACTGAGAACCGCCAGAAACCACAGCCTGGGGAGTAAAAGGAAAAGATGTGTTGTGAACCTGTGAAGATTTGACTGCAGGAGACAGAACTGTCCTCAGGCACTTGGATGTTGTAAAGCGGCAGGGCACAGTCTAATCCTTGTAGTAATTAGAGCAAGTAACAGCATGCTTAAGGTGAGTCAAGGAAGGTTGGGGTTAGGCACAAGGAAAACTGTTTGTGGTGCCTTCAGCTGGGTCTAGTCCAGATCACTGGAGATTCTCAAGAGCTAATTCAACAGCACATGCCAGGGGAAACAGGAGGAGTCGGTTCTGCTCAGTGGGGCAAGCACAGGCTGGAAGATCCCTTGGCTACACCATCACCTTGCTTCTAGCAGCCATGAGCTAACCACACGGCAGCAGCCAGAGCCCCTGAGAGCCCCACTGCCTGTGGGGTCAGCCCAGTGCCAGAGCAGATGTGGGTCCTGAGGAGCAAGAAGCTCCCTCACCTCACTGGCTATTGCAGCCTTTTCCCAGTGCCTCAGAGCAGCAACTGCAGTTTCTCAAGCTCAAGATGCAGCAGTGATCAAAGCAGCACAAAGTCCACAGCCGTGGTACTTGTGTGCAGAACATCCCAAAAGGAAACAAAGGTGTCCTTCCAGGCTCTCCTGCTTGCTCCTTATCTGTATGTTGTCTGGACTTTGCACTTACAGCCCAAGTCACAGAATCGTTACAGCTGGAAAAGACCTTTAAGATCATCAAGTTGAACCTTCTACTCAACACCTCCATCACCACCAAAACATCTGCCAAAGTGCCACACCTACTTGTTTGAACATCTCCAGGGACGGTGACTCCATCACCTCACTGGGCGGCCTGTTCCAGTGCCTGACCACTCTTGCAGGAAAGTAATGCTTCCTAATATCCTGTATCTTCCTAAGATCCAAAATGCTCTTGAGGAAGGGAGAGTAAAGCTCTGATCATGGCTTGGCTGCTCTTGCCCTTGTTGTGAATACAGAGGGAAAAGCTGGTCAGTGCTTCTGCTCTGCCCCCCAGCCTTGTACCTCATACCCCTAGGACCACGCCTGAGGCTCCCCAGTGCTCAGTGACAGTAGGCACAGCAGCTCAGGGCTGGGGGCACTGCAGTGACCACCAAATACAGACCAGAGCTTGCAAATGAACCCAGCCTTGTTACTCATAAAGAGCTAATGGCTTTTCTAAGGTGTTTTGTGCTCAGGGCTGAAGAATTAAGCAAGGGTTTAAGGTTTAAGGGGGAGTTGTTTGTTTTAGATTTTCCTATCTAGCTGCCAAATACCTTCTGGTTCAGTCTTCAAAACAAATTAAATCTGCTACGATCAACTGATTTGAATAAATATTGCTTGGATTTCTGAAGTATGAACCTGTGAGGAAAGTGGGGCTGGAAAACCTTCAGTTGCCTGTTTGGGCCAAGGTGGAGCTTGGATTCCTGCCCTGGAGCACAGCTCTCACCCACGCTCCTGGCAGGAGGGAAGAATGAGGAAAGGAGACGGAGCTGGTGAAACAGTGAGCATCCCTAAAGGGCACTGCTCATGGCAGCCACTTTGGGCATCTTCTTGATGACAAGTGGCTTCATTTCTGCCAGGCATGGGCAGGGTTTTCCAGTTTGGCCGCTGGGAGAGCCTGGGCACTGCCTGGTGCTTTGTCGTGTGCTCCTGAGTGGCTACTCTGAAGTTCTGTGGGCCTTGAGGGTCTCTTTGCCAGGGCAGGTTACTGCTGCTTGTCTTGGTGGCAGCTCTGGGCAGAGCTGCTGTTCCTCTTAGCTTACCAGGGCTCCTTTCCTGACCCACATAATCACCCCTGGTTTACATCACTAGAATGCTAGAAGTGGAGCATGGAAGCTGCAGAATAGTTATAGGAAAGGAAAATCCCAATTAGCTCTCATTAAAGTTGTTGCTGATTAATCAAGATCTGGAATTCTGAGACACACAATTAAGTGTTTGAGCAGGAGCCTAAAATATTGCAACATGCCAACATCTACTAACCTCCAGGCATCCCCCTATGTCCCCCAGGATGCCTGCACAAATGCAACCTTTCTGTCCCACTGCCTTGCCTCTCCCTTCCTTTCCCACACCAAATCCAAGTGCTGATGCTCTCCACAGCTCTTGCACAGCCCCTCAGGACTCACTCACCATCAGGATGCCAAATTCTGAATACTGAATTATTGAATACTGCATACAAATGCTGGCATACAACTCCAGTCCCTATCACCTCTTTACTTCAGGATTTAAGAATGGTCACCACTTCTCATGGCAGGGGGGTTGGACTAAATGATCTTTTGAGGTCCCTTCCAGCCTCTGACATTCCATGATTCTCCTGAGCTTCCCTTTATGCTCCAAGACAATTTGCAGGAAGCTGCTTCGAGCTGTGGCAGATCCTGAGCTTGGCAGGACAGGGGCAGCTTGCATCGTGTTCAGGTGGGATATTGACAGCCAAAACACTGCATGAAGTGTTTGTCAGCTCCTTGAGTTCTTTAGCCTGGAGCCTCTTCTGGTCACCTTCATGCAGAGTGGCTCTGCCTGAATTTCAGGTGTCCTGTCTGGAGGTGACAGGGAGCACATTGTGACACTGCTGCCAGATGTTTCTCTTCATTCCTCCCTGGCTCTCCAGGTATTTTACTGCCTTTTCCTGCAGGCCCTGGTTTCACTGCTGGCTGAGACGTTTTGCTCCTCTCAAATGGACATTTTAATGCACACTTCAATGCTTTTTTCCACTTCCCACATTTCTGCTGAGCCACTTCCTTGTTCCACCCAATGGGCTCCAACTGTCACAAACATGACACCTTCCCTTGCATTTACAGTTTGAGAAAGGGACTTTGGGGTGTTGGTTGATGAGAAGCTCACCATGAGCTAGCAGTGCCCTCATGCAGCCTACAAGGCGAATCGTGTCCTGGGACACAAGTGTGGCCAGCGGGGTGAGAGAGAGAGCATTCTGCCCCTCTACTCTGCTCTGGTGAGCCCCCATCTTGAATACTGCACCCAGTTCTTGTGTACCCAGCATAAGAAGGGCACAGAGCTGTTGGAGCAAGTCCAGAGCAGGGCTGCAATGATGATCCAAGGGCTGGAGCATCTCTGCTATGAGGACAGGCTGAAGGAGTTGGGGTTGTTCAGCCTGGAGAAGAGAAGATTCTGGGGGGAGACCTCAGAGCTGCCTTCCAATATCTGAAAGGATCTTACAGAGAGGGACTCTTCCTAAGGGTATCTAGCAAAGGGACAAGGAGGAAAGGTGTGAAGCTCAGCAGTTTTACAATGGATCTTGGGAGGTAGTTCTTCAGCATGGGGCTGGTGAGAATCTGGAATAGGCTGCCCAGGGAAGTCGTGGATGCCTCCTCACTGGGAGTGTTCAAGGCCAGGTTGCTGGAGGTCTTGAGCAGCCATGTCTAGTTGAGAGGTGTCCCATGGTAGGGAGGTTGGAGTAGATGATCTCTGAGGTCCCTTCCAACCTAAGCCATTCTCTGAAAAGCAGGATGAAGTTTGTCCCTGTGCTTCTCTCTCTCTGGGAAGGACTTAGCCTCTTTTTGCAGAGGCTGGGTTTTGTGTGGCACATTCCCCTCCAGGGCTGCTGTTATTTCATCATTCCCCAGTCACCCCTGTTGGGCTGCACAACTGGTTAACATCCAGCTCCACCGAGTTTATGAGCACTGTGAGCTCCAGGCAGCTCTCCACGCAGGAAACAAGCTCCTGTCACCACCCCGTGAAAAATGAAATTCAGCTCTTACAATGCCCCTGAGCCTCTCTCAAGTTTCTGCATTTTTCCTGCCACACTTTCATGCTTTCTTAAGCAATTCCAGCTTTCTGAAGGCATTTCCGCTAACTTCCAGGCTGTAAATAGGAAGGAGTCTGTGGGAAATGCTGCTGAGGCTTCCCCAGGACTGTAGCCAAGCAGCCCCTGACCGCTCCAGTGTTTGCATGCCAGAGCCTAGCGCGATCTGAGCAGCCTGCGAGCAGAAATGATTCCACCATCACCCCACCATAGGTCTCTTCACATAATTTCTTTTTATCTCATGCTCTAAATGGCCTCAAAACAGTGAAAGCAGTTGTGTGTGGGTACCGGTGGGAGATGAGGAGAGGGGATTGAAGGGGACAAGAAGTTTAGCCTGATGTTCTTCCATCAGCCCATTAAACTGCTCTCTGCTATCCCAGCAGCATTAGCCCCTGGCACTATAGATTGCAACTCCTAATCTGCCCTGATTTGCTGTAGCCTTAAGGCTTTAATCCACTCTCTGCTCTCCTCCAGGCACTTCTCTCCCTAGCCCATCCTTGCCTGATTAAAAACATTTCCAAACAATCAAGTAGCTGAAGAAGAGAGAATCAGAGTGTCCTGGGGAGAGGCAATTTCCACAGACAGGGCTGCATTTAAAAGGACTTCACACCTTTCACTGGAGCCACAGTGCCACCCCTGAGGGACAGGGAGCATGGGGTGACTTTTCTCAGTGTAAATTGGTGTTGTTTCTCCATGACGTGGTTCATTATCTCCCTTATTATGAGGATGGAACAAGGCAAGGGTGAAAAATAATCCCCTGCAGAAGCAGGTCTCTGCATTTATGACTTCAGTTTGCTGCCAGTAGTGCTGACTTAGCCCAAGTACTTAAAAAAAAAGAGTAGCAGCAAGAGTTTTTCCTTGATGGTTACTATTTTAGGTCTGGTGGGGACCTCCAAGGGATCCATGTTGGTGACAAGAAGGAACAGCTGTTTTGGCCATGGAGGAGCTGACACCAGCCAGGGTCTGTGAGGAACTCAGCTGCAGCCTGGTGTCAGGGTGGGGCTGTGCAGGGAGAAGAAGCTGCAGAGTTTAGAGACCTAATTGAGGCCATTAGCTTCTAAACCACCTGAGGATCTTAGCTGGGCCACCAGCCTGGCAAACACCCAGCTTTGCTGAACAGAGACCATGAAGAAGGCTTCTCACCATCCTGCAGGGCTTGGAATGATGATACCCAGCCTGTGTTTCATTTCTTCAGGCTGTGGCATTGCTGAAGGCACCTTGCAAGATTCCTCTGTGTCTCCTTCACATTCTTCCCTTTCTCCCCACACTGCTCCCTGTGTTTCAGGGCTGGGCTTCCAGCTGAGGAGCACTTCACAGCAGTCAGACTTTCCTCCTTTATGGAGGAATTGTGGATGCCTGATGAATGCTTGTCCCCATGCCCATTGCTCCCTGACAGGCTGTGTCACTGCATGGTGACACAGTGAGAGTAGCACAGTCTGTGACACCCATGAGGCTGTCTAGGCAGAAACAGGGCTCAGCTGGTTGATGCCCCTGAGGTGACTCCCTTGGATGAGCAGATTATTTAGCATAGAATCCAAGGATTCCCAAATCCCAGCATGGTGGGAGTTGCAAGGGACCACTGGACATCATCTAGTCCATCTACAGCAGTGTCACTCACAGCAGCTTGCTCAGGATTACAATGCCCAGGTGGGCTTGGAAGGTCTCCAGAGAAGGAGACTCCACAACCTCTCTGGGCAGCCTGCTCCAGGGCTCCAGCACCCTCACACCAAAGAACTTTCTCCTCATCTTCAGATGGAACATTTGGGATTTCAGTTTGCACTCGTTGCCCCTTGTCCTGTCACTGGGCACCAGGCACCACTGACAAGAGTCTGGACACATCCTTTTGCCCCCTACAGGTCCTTTAGTCTTACTGAGGATTGATCAGATGCCCTCTCGGGCTGCTCTTCTGCAGGCTCAACAGCCCCAGGGCTCTGAGCCTTTCCTACACACAGCATCTTTGGAACCTCCCCTGGACTCTACTCCAGTACAGTACTGCTGGAGTACTGCAGTAGTTCCCTGTCTCTCTTGAACTGAGTAGCCCAGACCCAGACCTGGGACTCCATCTGTGGCCTCACTAGGGGAGATGAGAGGCTCTAAGAGAAGGGAGTTTATGGGCATTACCATTTGTTAGCAATGCCCATTTTGCAGCCCAGCTGCAGCCCTTTTGTGGCCAGTTACCTCACTGTGTCCTCCAGTAGCTGACAATTACCTCCACGTGGAGCATCCAGAACTCATTTTCTCCTCCCCAGCAGAAAAATCAATTAGTGGCTCTCATTGTGTAGTAAATGTCAATTGTGCTAACATTACAGAAACATGTAGCTATGGAGACTCTCAAGGTAGGCCTGGTTTCAAGAATAAATTATGACAAGAAGGTTTTTATGGCTGTTTTCAAACAAAACCTGGAAATTCTAGCAGCTTCATTTCTTAGAGGGAAGCTAATTTTATGTTTCAACTGTTGGGGCTGCAGGTTCTTGAGGCACATTGATCAATATTGACAGAGAGGAAAATTGCATTTTATCAATGTTGCCATCCAAAGGGTCAGCATCATGGTCTGGATCACTTTTTTCCTGTGGATATGAGGTAGGCACAGAGGGTGTGGGGCCATGCTCTGTGTTATCAAACATCCTCATCATCCTCCCACCATCCACCACAACTCCCTGACCACCCAAGCGATGCTGCTCCTCCTGGTTCCTTCTTTGCCAAACAACTCCTGAGGTGCCAGATCAGACCTTCCATTAATTTGGGGAGAGTCAGCAAGTCCCCACTTCCAACAGTGAAAAAGCAGCTTAAAAGAGGATAAAAAAATACACCAGGCACTGAGAGCTGGGGGAGAGAGCAGCACAGTGGAGAAGGGGTCAGGGCAGCCCCTTGGCAGGGTGGGCACAGGCACATGGGACTGAGCCTTGGGCACGGAATCATAGAATCATAGAATCATAGAATGGTAAGGTTGGAAGGGACCTCAAGGATCATCTAGTTCCAACCCCCTGCCATAGGCAGGGACACCTCCCACTAGGACAGGTTACTCAAGGCCTCATCCAATCTGGCCTTGAACACATCCAGGGAGGGAGCATCCACAACCTCCCTGGGCAACCTGTTCCAGTGCCTCACCACCCTTACTGTAAAGAACTTCCTCCTAACATCCAGTCTAAATCTCCCCTCTGCCAGTTTAAACCCATTGCCCCTTGTCCTGTCATTGCAGGACCTTGTAAATAATCCTTCCCCAGCCTTCCTGTAGGCCCCCTTCAGATACTGGAAGGCTACTATCAGGTCCCCTCGAAGCCTTCTCCTCTCCAGGCTGAAGAGCCCCAACTCCCTCAGCCTGTCCTCATAGGAGAGCTGCTCCAGCCCTCTGATCATCTTTGTGGCCCTCCTCTGGACCCGCTCCAACACTTCCATGTCCTTCCTGTGCTGAGGGTTCCAGAACTGCACACAGTACTCCAGGTGGGGTCTGACGAGAGCAGAGTAAAGGGGCAGAATCACCTCCCTTGCCCTGCTGGCCACGCTTCTCTTGATGCAGCCTAGGACTCGGTTGGCTGTCTGGGCTGCATGTGCACACTGCAGGCTCATGTTGAGCTTTTCATCAACCCAGACTCCAAGGTCCTTTTCCTCAGGGCTGCTCTCCAGCCATTCACCACCCAGCCTGTATTTGTGCTTGGGATTGTGCCTACCCAGGTGCAGGACCTTACACTTGGCCTTATTGAATTTCATCAGGTTGGCCTGGGCCCAACTCTCCAGCCTGTCCAGGTCCCTCTGGATGGCATCCCTGCCCTCTAGCAAGTCGACTGTGCCACACAGCTTGGTGTCATCTGCAAACTTGCTGAGGGTGCACTCCATTCCTCTGTCCATGTCACTGACAAAGATGTTAAACAGCACTGGTCCCAGCACTGACCCCTGAGGGACACCACTTGTCACTGGTCTCCAGGTGGACATTGTGCCGTTGATCGCCACTCTCTGGGTTCGACCATCCAGCCAATTCCTTATCCAGCGAGTGGTCCATCCATCAAGTCCATGCTTTTCCAGTTTGGTGACCAGGATGTCATGTGGGACAGAGTCAAATGCTTTACTCAGGTCCAGGTAGATGACATCAGCTGCCTTTCCCTTGTCCACTGTCGCTGTGACTTCATCATAGAAAGCCACTAAATTTGTCAGGCAAGATCTGCCCTTGGTGAAGCCATGCTGGTTCCCACCAATCACCTCTGCTTTGTTTTCCATTTGCCTTAGCAGGACTTTCAGCAGGATCTGCTCCATGATCTTGCCAGGCACAGAGGTGAGGCTGACTGGTCTGTAGTTTCCAGGGTCATTCTTTTTACCCTTCTTGAAGATGGGTGTTATGTTTGCCCTTCTCCAGTCAGCAGGAACTTCACCAGTCTGCCATGACTAGCAGGAACTTCACCAGTCTGCCATGACTGGAATGCTGGGGCACTGCTGAGAGTGAGTGCAGGGCAAGGTGCCTTGGTGCCATCCTCTAGCCACTGTGCTGGGGACCAGAGCCAGCAGAGAATGAACACAGTGCAGTTTGTTTTCTTGTCTGTGTTGGTTTAGATAAACTTCTGCCTCCTACACCAGCCTTTGGAAATCAGGGCAAGACAATGAGCAGGCAGCAGCCCAGCGCAGGCGGTGGCTGCTCAGCCTCGGACTCCCTCTGCCTGCAGAGAAACAAAGGAGTTCTCAGGGAAAAGCTGATTTCTGCCCCAGCACAGCCCCTTCTCAGCAGCTCTGGGCTAGTGTCACAGGGTGGGAAATGCTGTCCCACTTCAGACACCTTCACACGGTGTCAGTGTTCCAGAAGCAATCTCCAGAAATCAAGCAATGTGGTGGCCAAAGCCTCAGCTTGGGTCACACGAACATCACTGCAGGGTTTTGATCTTCCCTGCAGGTAAGAAAACGCTGGGGCATGTTTCACAAGCAGCATACATCAACAATCTGAGTTGGCCATCACCAACCAGGGTACATTGGTGACTCCATCAGAAACCCTGGGGACAGCCACAGCAGGAGAGATGCCATTTAGGTACCTGTGGCCAGTGCATTTCTGTGCCAACCCAAACATCCCTACTGTGGATTGGTGTGTCCCATGCAAAGTAGTAATTGCAGTCACTTAGCTCCAGACCTTGAGTGAGGGCCATGGGTGGGAGGGCTGGAGCTGAGAGGGGAGCAGAGGAGAACTCCTGTCCTAGAAGGGAATGATAGGGGAGCTACAGCCCATGGTCCCCCTGAGGAGTCCTGTCTCAAGGCCTGACAGGTCACCTCCACTCCCTCTATCAGCAGCAGCAATGCCATTAAACTGGAAGATACAGGGATGAAAGGAGGATCCTGTTAGTGGATTACAAACTGGCAAAACAATGGCAGGGAAGCAGCTTAAAGCAGGATCAACCGAGGCTGTAAAAGGGCAACAGGATTTACTGGGGCAGACACTTGTTCATTTTAAATGAAGCAATGGACCAGAGGATATAAAATTCCCTTCCACAAAGCACCACAGTTTCCAAACTACCCAAACCCTCCTGGTCTGTCCAAACTAATGATCCTGGAGCCTGCAGTGAAATGCCTTACATGCAGGGAGCGAGCTCCCCGTGCTCAGGGTGGTGGCTTGAGCAGCAGATGTACCAACAAAGTTCCCACAGCTGGAACTCAGCTGCACAAACAGTCCAGACTCAGATGCTTCAGCACTCACTTGCCATCCTTACAAGGAAAGGCTGAGAGAGCTGCCTGTGTTCAGCCTTCAGAAGGCTTAGGGGAGACCTTGTTACCATGGACCAGGACATAAAGGCTGGCTACCAGGAGGGTGGAGAGTTACTTTTTCCAAGGAGTCCCATGGAAAAGACAACGGTTGATGGGGACAAGTTACTGCTGGGGAGATTCCCTTTGGACTCCAGAAGAAAATGTTTCCCTATGAGAACAACTGGACACTGGAATTATCCCCCAAGGGAAGTGGTGGAGTCCCCTACATTGTGCAGGTTGAAGACTCAGCTTGACAGCACCAAGATCTCCTCTCTCCTCTCTCCTCTCT
>VWZE01017665.1:0-12948 GCA_013396675.1 Eubucco bourcierii
CCAACCTTACCATTCTATGATTCTAATGATTCTATGAAACCAACCAACCACACACACACACACCAAAAAACCCACCCAGACCAAACAGGAATATGGATAGTCTGTAGATTTCAGTCACAACTATGTAGGTGCTGTGTGAGAAATTAAATGGCAAGCCTGATGCTCCAAATGGCTCAGCCTGCATTGGAGTGGGATCTGGATGAATGGTCAGATCACCCCCCACTGCGCTTCTCCTGCATCCAGCCATGACACAAGCACTCACTAGGAAGCACTAGGCTCTGTGAGCAGAGGCACAGTGAAGGTTAATACACAGGTAGGAAATGAATCATCCAAAAGTGAACAAACTGAACAAACAGAATACTGTGTCTCATTGATGGGAATACTGCGTCTCATTGATGGATTTGTAACCAGATCCCAGTCCCATCCCCCTCAAAATAAAGTAGAGGGTGAGTGACTTTTTAAAACTTACTTTGAACAAGTTTCAAAAGAACAATAGAAAGAGTAACAACTGTCACTGCCATACAGCATTACCATCAGTTTCTCAAAGCAAGTGTTAAAAGCTAATAATTTAATTCCTTTGGGCATTATTAGTGATCTCTAAGCAAAAGCATGAACCATCATTATCTGGACCAAGAACTGACACAACATCACAGAAAATCATGGTTATTACAGGATAGTCTTGAGCTCTTTGATGCCATCCTGCAACACAGGAGGGAAGCCTGGCCATGACGGCTACCTTTCAGCTGAGAGGTATGAGAGGTGGAGGAGAGGGCATCCTACCAGTATGGATGCCAAAGTTCTAACCAACTGCACAGCACAGTAGGAAAAAGCCTTACATACCTAGTGACTAGAAAGGGAGCAGGAGAAAGTCTTCAGCAACATTGGTTGCACCAGATGCACAGCATGCCCCACAACAGTGAAGCAAGGTGCTTTCCTTTCCCCACGACAGCCTTACCCAGCCTCGAGCTGCCAAACAGAGAAGCACATGAGCAACCATGCACCCAGCTCTCTTCATCAAGTGCAGGGCAGCTCCATAGCTGTGTTTGAGACACACCACTTGCTGCACAGTTCATGGGTGGCCCCAGGCTATCCCAGAAGGTGCCCTGGGGTGCGCAAAGACCCACTGACTGCTGGTTGGTTCTGTGGGACACCAGGGACCCACACATGCAGAAGTGAGGTGGTATGAAGCTGGGGATCTCACTCACCTCTGCTCAAGGGCAAGTGCCCTGAAAAGTTGCAGCTTCACCACAGATCCACATCCGAGTCTGGGAGATTAGGGATTTTCCCTTCAGGTGCTTTAGAGCAGGAGATGTGATGACTTCAGTGTGAAGCCTCAAGTTCAGGTCAGCGTGGAATTATGAAATAACATCCACAGGTAGATTCCTTTTTTAGCACTATCACATAGAAATTTCGGTCACATGAAAAGGTTCAAATGAAAAGAAAAACCTGTGAAGGTGAGCAGAAGAGTCTGTTCCATACAGGCAGTAGGAATGGGTTCTAAAGCCAGATTTGAGGAGGAAACATGGGGCACTATGAACCTTCTGGTAGCTACATCACCACCTCCTTCATCGCAGGTTCCCCTTCCCTCTGACTGGATTGTGCAACCCAGCCTCAGTCCAGGTGAGCAGCAGACCCAAGGGCATTACCTGAAGTCAGGACATGATGCCTGAGGAGTGATGTTTAAGAAGCAAACACCACACAAGTGCACCACTGGAGGAAAGTCAAATGAGTGTGCCTTACCCCTGACAGCTGCTGCCTGGTGATCCTTCCCTGACACCTGTCCCCGGAGGACTGCATAGATAAACACCCTCTATTTGAACAAGACCAATGACAGCAAAATTGCTTGCTTGTCTCTAAAAAGACTCTAATAATGTGCATCAAGGGAGAGACCCATGGTCTGACAGACTTCTTTTTCCCCCAGAGTGAAACAAAAAAATACATTTCAGTAACAAGGAGGACACTGAAGTGCATCCCTAGTTAATTGTATCCAAAAGAGTAATAATAAAATAAGCTATTAAATTTTAAAACTCTCTCTTTAAAGTACTAAGTGTTTTGTGTCTGTCATGCAATTAAACCACACACTGAACAATGCTTTGAATCACTTGATGGGAAGGTAACATAGGGGTCATCACAAAATAAGATGTTCTAGACATATTTCATTCCATACAAGCCTCTAATACTGAACAAATATCACAACCCATTGCTTATATTTAGCATAGAATTGTTTTTTAAAATCTAATGTTTATGGATAATATTTGCCTGTAAATAGAAAACACCACTGGTTGGTGGCTGCTCAGGAAAGTCTCAGAGCTAACAGCAGCACATTTACAAAACTAGAAATTATGATGTGAAGGTGGATTGGTGGCACCTCACATACCACGGAGAAGCGGGGAACCAACTGCTGCTTTTAAGAACAGTGGTTCAATTCCTAGCACAAACATTGAGGCTACTTTACAAACTCCAGTGTCTGACAAGATGCTAGATTATGGGCTGTGCCACAGCACACAGACATAGGGAGAATCTGCTTTGATGCAGCTCTGATAAGCAGCAATCAAAGACCAAGAGGGAAGGATGCAATGAAAATAGAGGAGGACAACAAAAAAAAAAAAAGTGAGCAAAAGTTATTTACTAAGCAATTTTCTGCCCTTATCATTTGGGTTATTTATATATTTATTCAAGTTTTCAAATTAACAATACATTTAACCTGAATATGGGAACATTATATATGTATAGTGTTGTATATCAGATGTATATGTATATATACATATACATATATGTATATATACATATATATACATATATATATATATCCTTCCCTATACAGCACTCCACTGCACTATACATGTTGGATACCCAGGGCAATAAACTCCCCCTAGTAAGGGCCAGGGACTACTCAAGAAACCATCACATAAGTGGAGGGGTCTCGGTGCTGTGGTCTCCATAGCAGGCAGCTTTCTCCCTTGCAGATCCACAGGCACCTCAAATAACCAACAAGAACAGCTCATCTTTTTCTCTCATTTTCAATTTCCATGCTAACACACCACCCACACAGCACTGTTTTCCCAGTGCTACCAACCTCCTCCAGATCCCAACATGCCTAGCACAGAGCCTAGATGGCTGCTCTTGGCTGGACTTACAGGCCAGACACTGATGTCACCCAGACACCTTTAGCCACCTGCGGGGAAAACAGACAGTCAAACATAACCTTGATGAGAGACCACAAAGGGGTCCGAATAACTGTGCTAGCATCCATTTCTCTCCAATGAAGATATCCAAAACCAGTGGGTGTTGATCCATCCTTGCAGGACACAAGGGATGTCAGGCTGGAGGACAGTAGTCTTCACAGCTCTGCCATTCAGGCAGCATAACAGGAACTTTAGCATCTTCACCTTTTGGCACAGAGACACTAAGAAGATGATGCACAAAGAAAAATGAAAGATGGATTTCATCCCTCAAACAAGCTGCAGGTCTGGGACATTTGCCAGTTTCCCTTAAGAAGGCTTCTCTCATCCAAGTTGTTATTTCAGAAGTTCATTCAACCCTTGGATTTATTGCCAACACCTGAATTGCACTAGTGAGCAACTATGACCTACAAAACGTAGTGATACTGCCATGCCCAGAGCTTCCAGGCATTCAAGAGACTCAGATCAACCTCCCAGTACAGAGACACTCAGCACTGTATATGTATGATGGTCAACCCAAGCATCAGTGTGACCCATCTGAACATCACTGAGAGACTGAGAGACCTGGGGCTGTTTAGTCTGGAGAAGAGAAGACTGAGAGGAGATCAATCATCAATGTCTATAAATATCTGAGGGGTGGGTGTCAAGTGGATGGTGCCAATCTCTTTTCAATGGTCTGCAGCAATAAGACAAGGAGCAGCTGGTGCAAACTTGAACACAGAAGGTTTCATCTCAATGTGAGGAGAAACTTCTTTAGAGTGAAGATGATGAAGCACTGGAACAGGCTGCGCAGAGAGGTTGTGGAGTCTCCTTCTCTGGAGGCTGTCAAAACCTGCCTGGATGTGTTCCTGTGCGGACTACCCTAGGGAACCCTGCTTTGGCAGTGGGGCTGGAATCAATGATCTCTGGGAGTCCCTTCCAACCTCTAAAGTCCTGTGATGCTGTGATCTCGCACCTTTGCTGCACATCATGTTGAACTGGACCTCCTCAAAGCGTAAGAAGTCTAAACAATGGACAAGGTTATGTTCAAGAGGACAAGTGCATCAGATGACAGTACTTAGCAACTAGACTTGAAATGTTATGTGCCTGAGTATGAAGCCCTCTTAGACTTCCTATGGTACACAAAAATATAAATGTAATTGAAGACCGACTCAGCTGGGAACTTCAATAGCACAAGTGGTGGTTAGACCACTGTGAGCAAATCAGGCTTGGTTTCTCACACAATTGCTCTGCAGCCCTGACTAAAGCCTTGGGGACAGCAGTGGGTGCCTTCATTCTGAGGTCTGGCCCACCTGCTAACAAGCTCCAGCTAAGCCAGGGGACAACAGCAGTTTGCTTGTTGTACAATGGACAAAAATTCCTTTTCCTCCTCTGCAGGCTGTGGCCACGTAGTTCCCTTGTATCCACAGTTCTCTGTAACTGGGATTGTGAGTCCCTGGAAACACAAGTTACTTCCAACAGCATGGCCCAAGCCCTATCTGCTTCTGAAAGTCCAAAGTCATCAGGTTGTGATTAAAAGTATCCAGAGGTGCATTTGTGGACCATATGACCCAGCAGGTCTTTCACATCTAGAAAACAGAAATATTTTCTGTAGTTTAACAAGTTATTGGAAGGTCAACCCAGAAAGTATCTGGTAATAAAAGTATTCAGACATTTCTATTTAATCTCCTCTACTGAGTGTAGGGTAGCTCAGCTGGTGGAGACTTACCTCAGGCAACAGCTCACCCTGCAAGGGTTCATTCCTGGCTCCCTCTTGTTATTTATGTACCACACTGCGCAACACCAGCTTAGGTGTTTTAGAACTACAAATGAAAAAAAATATCCAGTCCTCTTTAGATGTGGGAAGGGAGAGTGTATCCTACACTCCCTGGCATTCAAATAGTAGATTAAGAACTCTCCATCAGTCATGCTTTACAGCTGAAATAAGCAGACTGTCCAGAGACAGAGGGGGAAATCACACTACTTTGTACCTGAACTTCACACTTAGAAGCAGTACCTTCTAAAATATGCTTGCTCCATACACCCAGGATGGTCTTATTCCCAGACACTGTAAGAGCTGCTGGTGGTGACACTATCATTTCATTATAGGCTTATGCTGGTCACAGCATCTTTCCGCCACATCTGCCACCAGTACTACACATTAAATCATCTCAGGAAGCAACAACTACCTGGGAAAAAAGGCTAAACAGGAGTCCTCTAACACAGACATAACAACAGATTAATACAGGAAGTCTGCATTTTTGGAGCAAGCAGGCTTCTTGCTCATTTCTTGTCCCACTCGTTTTTATTTCCCCCACACACACCCAGTAGTCCTGCTGGTTTTGAGGATGCTGGCACCTGAATCCAATACAGTTGGTTACCTAAGAAAGATGTGCAACGTCCAATTCCTCACCAGAACAGGACCATGGCCTCCAAAGTGCACAGACTACCTGTGAAATCGTCATCCTTTCAGTAAATAATCAAAATTCTTTTAAATTCAGCATTTTTAAAATTATTATTTTTGCTCCTACTCTTTTCTGTGAGAGAAGACATTGCATTTTGAACACTGTCCACAGCAGAGGTTATGGTGGTTGTTCCAAGTAGCAGCACACCTCAGAATTCAAAAATCTGCCCACATCAAGGAGAGAAGCTGTAGGGAAAAATATCACAGCCAGCAAAATACGGTAGAAACCAATAAAAAGACACAAATTGGCTTCCAGTGATGTCAAACTAACTCCCCCAACCTTCACAGGTGGCACAGATGCCTCTCCCAACAAACCCACAAAACAGGAACAGATGAAGAGTCCCACTGACCACCAACGAAATTAGTGGGTAAGTGGTTCTGCAGGACTGGACTGATGATCTCCAACAGCCTGAACACAGCACTTTCCAATTCCTTCCCAAGTCAATGTTTGTTAGGAAACATCAAAGCCAGCAGAATAGTAGGTGTCCCAAAATATCTTAATTCAAAGAATTAGTGTTAACTGAGCCTGATTAGCTCCATTTATCTCTAATTAATTACCTTTACCTAATTAGACACCCTGTTTCCAGTAGACATGGAGTCAAGTAGACTAGATTATTAGTGTAGTCATTGTGCCTTTACAAAATCCTGAAATTAATGAAACGTGCAAAAGAATCCGCGGCTTTAATTGCACAGGTGTTGCCTTATGGCAAAGCTTTATCATCTGATTACACTAAGGGATTATTAGTGACTTTTTATATAGAGGATGAGCCTGTGAAATGTACCTTAGCAACAGCTCATTAGTTTAGGGTTGTTACTGTATTATTTATTACATTCAGCCTTCCCCATTATCTAGATTGATTCATAGACCTATATTTTCCTCCCTTCTGTGCAGGAAATAAATAAATAAGTGAAGTCTGGCTATTGCCATCCAGCTGCAGTATGAGGAGAAGGCAGAGTGTATTCTCCAGCTACCAATATCCATTCTTTAAAATAAAGCTTTAAAGTTGATTTAAATAAAACTCTTTTTTTTTTTTTTACCTCAGCAAAGTAATCAATTCAACCTTCTGTCAAACTGGAATGTTTTCTACAAGCCATCCACACACTCTGGGCCATCTTAAATCCTTTCAGAAAGATAAAAATACATTACTGGTTTGAAGAATGAAGTACAATGTATTTACAGAAAAAAAAATATTCTGCTATAACTCATCCTTTATGAAATGTCTTTTTTTTTTTTTTTTTTAACTGTTTGGTTCTTGGCTGTTTCTTCAAGTTGGAGAGGAGAGTCACCTGAATAATAGAAACAAGACAAACAAAGCAAAGCTGTAACCTTTCTGTGAAGAGCCACTTTCCCCACAGAGAAGCTACTGCAGTCAAGGTTATGAAGGCTTGACCTTACCTTCATGAGCTCTCCTCAGCAACATCCCACTGGACTTGCTAAATATCAGTGATACAACAGCCCCAGTGCTGTCCCAAGCAAAGGAAGCTTCACTGATCAACCAGCAATCTCTATGTACCAAATAAACAAAATTATGAGGAACTGTTTTCCAAAATAATTGTTCCACTCTTTCCAGAATACCAGTTCGAATGTTATGCAAAATCTTGCTGTCCACTTACTGATTTTTGAAAAGCAGAAAAATAACTGGTAACAGTGATTGTATAGAGTATGACAACGAACATGAGCAGCAATAGTGACCATCTAACAACAAACCTGACCACATAACTTCTTACGTCTGCATTACAAAGAATGTGAAATTTTATCTCAAACGTGTGGCTCTAACAATCTCGCAGCTTGGTATAAAATTTTGTAGTGTGTTCATATGGTTTCATGTGGCATGCATATAAATAGTGCCATAGAATCACAGAAACATTTAGACTGGAAAAGACCTTTAAGATCATCAAGTTCAACCATTAATCTAACACTACCAAGTCTGCTGCTAAACCATGTTCCTAAACACCATAGCTACATACATTTGGTCAGTGCTGGGACCAGTGCTGTTTAACATCTTTGTCAGTGACATGGACAGAGGAATGGAGTGCACCCTCAGCAAGTTTGCAGATGACACCAAGCTGTGTGGCACAGTCGACTTGCTAGAGGGCAGGGATGCCATCCAGAGGGACCTGGACAGGCTGGAGAGTTGGGCCCAGGCCAACCTGATGAAATTCAATAAGGCCAAGTGTAAGGTCCTGCACCNGTGGCCAGCAGAGCAAGGGAGGTGATTCTGCCCCTTTACTCTGCTCTCGTCAGACCCCACCTGGAGTACTGTGTGCAGTTCTGGAACCCTCAGCACAGGAAGGACATGGAAGTGTTGGAGCGGGTCCAGAGGAGGGCCACAAAGATGATCAGAGGGCTGGAGCAGCTCTCCTATGAGGACAGGCTGAGGGAGTTGGGGCTCTTCAGCCTGGAGAAGAGAAGGCTTCGAGGGGACCTGATAGTAGCCTTCCAGTATCTGAAGGGGGCCTACAGGAAGGCTGGGGAAGGATTATTTACAAGGTCCTGCAATGACAGGACAAGGGGCAATGGGTTTAAACTGGCAGAGGGGAGATTTAGACTAGATGTTAGGAGGAAGCTCTTTACAGTAAGGGTGGTGAGGCACTGGAACAGGTTGCCCAGGGAGGTTGTGGATGCTCCCTCCCTGGATGTGTTCAAGGCCAGATTGGATGAGGCCTTGAGTAACCTGTCCTAGTGGGAGATGTCCCTGCCTATGGCAGGGGGTTGGAACTAGATGATCCTTGAGGTCCCTTCCAACCTTACCATTCTATGATTCTATGATTCTATGATTCTATATCTCTTATCATACAGCAATGACGATTCAATCAATTCCCTGGGCAGCCTGTTCCATTGCTTGACATCGCTTTCAGTAGAGAAATGTTTTTCCTAACATTCAACCTAAACCTTCCCTGACGCAACTCAAGGCCATTTCTTCTCATGCTGTCACCTGCTACTTGAGAGAAGTAACCAACATCTTCCTCATCCGAATTTCATTTCCAGTATTTGTAGAAAGCAGTAGTCTCCCTTCAGCCTCCTCTTCTCCAGACTGAACAACCCAAATTCTCTCAGACAATTTTTACAGAACTTTTTCCTAGACCCTTCACCAGCTTTGCTGCTCTTCTCTTGACCCTGCAATAAAGGCACTGGCAATGGCTACAGGCTGCTCTGACAAATAGAGATGACTTGCATGGACAGAATCTAGCCACATAAAATGGATGTGACACCCACCTGCTGCAGACTGTTTGAGATTGCTGCTTTTCCAAGAATCCCCTCTTCAAAACTGTAGGTCACTGTAGGTTCTATATGGACTAAAACATTGCACTTGCTAGAAGATCCTCATATGTCACTTCCAAGCACCCATGCACATCCCACAGGAGTAAAGCAATTGCAGGGCCTCTGATCCATTAAAGGTGTGTCATTGGCGAAGGTGTGAGACATGCTCCCAAGGCTTCTACCCAACACAAGAGACGTGGTCACTTTATCAATCTATATATTTTCTTTAATGCTATGTCCCAGAAAAGCCCCTGCACTGATGGGCCTGAAGAAGCTCGACCCCTTCCTGCCTCCCTGTTGTCCCCCAACAGGACAGAAAGGATCTCTCTCACTCTTGGTCCCTAGAGACCTTGACCCAGCTGACCACCTCTGAGCAGGAAGCACTGGCCCATAAAATGCATCTACATCCACTTGCAGTGAAATCCCATGGGTCAACACTTAGCTTTTTTTATAACTCCAGCAGCACAGATGATGATGATTAGGAGGAGAGTCTCCTAGATTTTCCTCGAACGTTTCCACCTTCAAGGTGGAAGGTGCAAACCTTTAAGGAAGAACTAAGAAACTTTGCCCCTCTCAATCACCTTGCTGCTTTTGGGCAGCAAGTTATCCAAGGGCTGGCATGTAGGAAAGTCCAAGAGAACAGGAGACCCACCACCACCACACAGGTCTTTGATAACTTACATTAGATAGCATCAAAAATAACACTGGAGGACCTCTAGGAGCCCCAGATCCTGATACCCATGCTTTTAGAGGCATAGGTGCTAACTAGTTGGACAAAGCACAGGGTCAAAGCCTGCTTTTGTGCTTTGAAATACTAACTGTCCAGAAAAATTAAATGCCTGGGGGGGGGGGGGGGGGGGGGAATCCCCAAACTTGTATGGTGTTTGTATAGGCTTTGAAGTAGGATCCCCACTTGCATTTACATCTTGACTTGCGATCAGATCAAACCTTTCCTCTGTACTCCCTGTTGACTTCCCTTTGAATAGAGAGTCAGATTCATGAATTTTTGTCTTCAGTGCAGCCACAGAGCCATGCCCAGGGTGTACCAGTGATGCTGGGAAGAGGCTGTCATCATTCAAAGTTCTATTTCTTACACTGGTTTCAAGTGGATCCTGTGCAGATAGCAGCACTTTCTTAGAAACTAGTCTAAAATACATGGAAGAAATTCCCATGAGATGCAGGTTCTGCTCTCTCTCTCAGCACTTCCAACTCAAAGAACTCTGACCTCACCTTCAATAACAAAACAAGCAGCACAGTAGACAGGAATGAAAGATATTAAATATTTATTTGAAGGACGTAAACAAACAATTTTTCCAGTGGGAGGAAGATGATTACATAAGAGAGACACTGGTCACATCACTTAATAGGAGGCAGCCTAGCAACCTGCAGGAAAAGAGGGGCTGTGCCTTCCAATGAGAGGTGAGAACCACGATCACCTCACGTGTCCACGTATCCACATATCTGTGAAAACCACTCCTAGAAAGCAAGAAAGCAGCTAAGGGCAGACCTCAAAGTAAACACTGCTGCTTCACCAGTCTGATCCATTTTGTATTCGTAAGTCACAAGTGCTTCCCAGAAGCAGGTGAGTGTCACACAATTCCCACTGACTGGGAAACAGAAGCAGGGAGAAAAGGTCACTTACCGAGATCACCATGACCTGCACCATCTCTTCATCCATCAGCTTGCATCCTCTTTCAAAAGGCACACACTTGCCTTTCCCACAAGGTGCCATGTTGAAAAGGATTTGCCCTGCTGCCTTTCCCTTTGTCCCTTGGCAGCCATGGGACTGCTGATGGTCTGTTTGATGAACAGACCCTGGCGCACTCCTCCTGCTGCTGGCACAAGTCCTTGAAGAGCTGACTGGCACCAGCTGTTGCAGTGAGCTCGGACAGGCTGTCTCCCATGAACCAAGTGCCAAGTATTTAGAGGAGCCAGACACCAGGCTGGCAGGCCTAATGGGAGTGCGCATCCAAAGTCAGATACTGCTGCCTCCTGCAGGAATCAGGCTCTACTCGGTACAGACACAAACTCTAGGTGACCAGTATAGCCTTTAGAAAATGAAAACAGATATGCTGACACTAACTAAATAAGTATCTGTAGGTCATGGATGGCGGCCAGGATGGTACGAAGTTACAAAATCTACACGTTTGAAATTGATTCAGTAACATGAGTTGAGACAAGACATTGTCACTGCCAGGCACATGGTGAAGGTCAAAGGACATGCAAGACCAGGGACCTGATGGTCATTCCAGGTGCCCCTGGCAAGTCCCACAATGTGCTGGCAGGGAGATTGTACTATCTGTTGTTTTTTGGTGTTTTTTTTTTTTTTTGCTGCTAGCTTCAAACCACAACAACACTTCTGGACTTCATCCTGGTGAAGCAACAGCATTAACATTTATTCAATATCCACTTCCAGTTAGCAACAAGGCTAGTCCTTCTCCAAAGTAACAAGAGTTACCCAGATACTTAATGGCCCATGGCATCTCCAGAAGATGTGCAGCTACTGGCAGGGCCACCTCCACCCAGCCCAAACAGCTTTTCCAACCATATTTTGCAGCTTCCCTTCTCCAAGAGTATTTTCCATTTAACTTTACTTTGCCTCTTCTTTACTCACCCAACACAGCTGGGCACCAGCTGCTCTCTGTGATGAACAAGCAGAACCGCAGTGTTCACACTCTCCTCACCAACACAGGCCCATGCTATCAGGGTAGGTGTCCTCTTCTGGAGGACATCCTGTTTTGGAGTTGGCACCAAAAACAAAAAGAGCCACAGGATGGGGGCAAGCTCCGGGTGCCCGGGATGGGTGTGGGCCTGGGACGGGAGCCAGAACCTGGCCAGCCCCAGGGAATGCTGCGGCAGCCCCGCAGTCCTCGGCGGCTCCATGGGGCAGTGGCTAATTGCCCCCGTAAATCACCGTGCAGCACCGCGCTCCGCCGTTTATTTTTTTGACAGTAATTTAGTGCTTGCTCTTTTCCACACTTGTCACCGCGTGTTTTTCCTCACATTAGAAGCCTGTAGAAAAAGGACAGTAATTAACGGTGCAATATATCCTGGCGGAGGCTCTTTCATCACACTGTGATAATTGCCCCCCGTGTCTGTCAGGGCGGCCGCCGCCCCCCCTCGGCGACGCCGCATCGCCCCATTTGTCACACCGCAGCCGCGGGCTCACGGCTCCGCACTCGCGCAACGGCTCCCCAGCCCGCGGAGAGGAGGGAGTCGTCACCCGCGGGAGAAAGGGGTCGGGCCTAGGTTTGGGGAGAATTGGTTGGGCTTATTTCTTCTTACGACGGTTCGGATTTTGGTTTGGGGGTTTTCGGTGCCGTTTCTGAGCTAGGGAGGGTCCTGCCAGCAAACCAACCCCAGAGCGCCAGCGGGGATCCCAGAAACCCTCCCGGTCCCGCCGCCGCAGAGGGGTAGCTCCGAGCAGCTGCGTGGCTTGAGCCGCATTTTGACGAGGCTTCAGATATTCCTGCATGGCCCTGGCCGTCCCCCAGCCTTCACTCAGCCGCCGTCCCCATCTCTTCCTTTGCTCTGCCACCGGGCTCTTACTCCTTTCTTCCACTGTCACAGACAGAGGCTAATGGGATGCGTGGTCAAGATTTTGGGATCCATCAATGCCTCCGCGAGACATTAACACGTAGCCCATGCATCAGCTGCCAGAGCTGTCAGCAGCCCTCTTCTCCGGTCTTCATTAGGTGCTCCCGGGCGCCGCCCCGCCCGCCGGAGCCAGCCCGCCCTGCCGGGACCGCACCCCGCCACACTTTACCAAAATAAACACAATTCCCGCTGTTTCTTAACGCGGCTCTCTCCGGAGAAGGAGGCGTCTTTATACAAAGGCTTTTCAGTGGGAATTAGTCTATTAAAAACTATTAACATAATTAGGAATCTCCTGCCCTTGTAAGTACAGAGACCCAAGCTTTGATTATTCATGTCCCAGTCATTGTTATCAGAGGCTCTTCATCTCATTTACACTGCCTGACCTGCCTGGCTCACGGGGAGCCGCTTCTCTGGGCTTATGAGAGCCGCTTCTTCTTTTTTTTTTTTTTTTTTTTTTTTTTTTT
>VWZE01017665.1:14027-98457 GCA_013396675.1 Eubucco bourcierii
AAGAAAAAAAAAAAAAAAAAAAAAAAAAAAAAAAAGGCACAACAAAAAGTAAAAGGCTGTATGTGGAGCCCAGCAGTGAGTGCTGCCTGGCTGTGTCTGCGCGCCGCTCTCCCCAGCTGTCTCTCTCTCTATACGTAATACGAGGGATGTATGTTTTCCCATTGCCCCATTAGGAAAGCATCATATTGTTATCAATTCACCGCAGCCCTCAGCGATAGATCAATGTGGCTCCCCCTTCGCAGGGAGGGATTGAAGGGCTGGATTGAATTGTCTAGTTTTTCCCTATCAGGAACTTTGTCAGGTAATCTGCTGGCTGCAGCCTGAATTTACAAGGCGCAGACAACAACCTAATGAGGCAGCCAAGCTGTTAGGCGAGCTGCTCGCTCCATGATGAGATGCTAAATGAAAAGCTGGTGCGACACACGCAGTTTGTTATCATTCAATCTGCTTGAAACCGCAAACTGGTCATTATCCAGCCATTATTTTAGTTGATTTACAGTCGCGGTGGATGAAGCAATTGCTGTGGCTTGTTCAGTCCCCTGGCGGGGAGATGGGAACCAGCTTGTAATTTGCATTTACACGATCTGACTGAGCAGCTTATTAGATCTGGATATTTATTTTCCACTTAACCGATGTTTGATTACACTTTAATAAAGTACAAGAAAACTGTCTGGCTGCCTGCGACTGATTGATCCTGCCGGGTGGTTTCTCTGGGATTTTGGGTAATGAAACAAGAGAGACCAGGCAGGATGCGTCTTAAAGCAAGTGACAAAACCATTTGCCTGGCGCTCAGATGTGGTGGCGCGTCGCTCGAAGGGGACCGGCGGCTCCGGGGCCAGCCCCCCTCCCGGGGCCGCCGGTAACGGCAGGAAACTCTAGACCACCCCCAGTCCCCGATATGTCCCTTTCACGCATGGTCTCGGGCTGTGCCGGGGGCACTGGCCATGCCACCGGGAGTCTGTATTACCCAGGTGGCGTGGGGTGCCCCACGGCAGGCAAGCTGTGAGTGGGGTGGCTTGGAAGGTAGTGAGGGTCCTGGGTCAGCTTCTTAATTTCTGCCCAATTTCCTTACCTCAGGCTGATGCAAGCAGCTGACGGGTGCTCATTTGAAGAGAGGTTGGCTTCATCCTGCTGCAGTCAGCCTGCCAACAGCATTCATCTAGGACAGAAAGCAAAGGCTATTTACTAGAAAAATCAAATATTTTAAGCCCTAGGCAATCAACAGTTGCAATGTACTCCAGTTCCACAAAAGCACTCTGAATCAGCAGAACCCCACCCCAACTACATCTGGTTACCATCATGCTGTGCCTGTCTGATAAGAAAGCAGAGCTTCCCAAGAAGGTACCTTGTCCTTCTCCCATTGGGTGGTGGCTTGGTTAGAAAAATACGTTGGCCCATGATTTCACAATAAGGCAGAATTACACCCTTAGATCGCCATTACAGAGGCTCTTCCTTGCAAACAGTGGCCATGCAGGCTGAGCTGGAGATCAGGTGCTGGATGACATGAGTCCCCAGGAAGAGCCAGGTACTGGTGTGTTCTAAGGCCATGCATGACACCTGGGTGGAAGGAAAGAGATGGCTGAGGTGGCCACAGTGCAATTTCAGCACTTGTGGCCTCCAAAATATATGCCTGCCAATTCCAAGTAATTTAAATATGGACAACTTGTCATGTAAATAGAATGGTAAGGTTGGAAGGGACCTCAAAGATGATCCAGTTCCAACCCTCTGCCATAGGCAGGGACACCTCCCACTAATACGACTTGTCCAGCCTGGCCTCGAACACCTCCAGGGAGGGAGCATCCACAACCTCCCTGGGCAACCTGTTCCAGTGCCTCACCACCCTCACTGTAAGGCTCATCCCTCAATCAGGGGTTAACTGCCACAATATACTCTCCAGGACAAGGAGCAGAATCACCATCTCTTGAAATCTTTACAACCAGGAGCCTTTCTGGAAGGCACATGTTACTCAAACACAAATTATTGGTCTTAATGCCTTAGGAACTGGATGAAATTATACATCTGGAGGGCAGGCAGATGGTCTCTTCTGGCCTTGAGAGACATTAAGTTTCCCACTTCCCTTCCGCTTGTACAGAGTCATCATCAGGCCGCGGGCTTTCCATTCGACCCCGGGAACCCAGTGTGGGGCGGGTGGGAATCAGCTTCCCTCGCATGGGTGGGTGCCAGGCAGAAGTTTCCCGCTTCGAGGCATCACTGCCTGTGCTGCTTAGTGCCGCCCCTAGCTCTCTTCGCCTGCCAAGGGCACTGGCCGGGAAGAAGGAGCCTGGCGGCAGCGTCTGCAATTGCAGTATGACGACTTAACAACCCTCTTCGCTGTCTGGGTACAGCGGGGTGGAGGGAGAGCACAAGTGAAGGGGAAGATCCGCCCCGCAAACGATGGCAGCGGGTTCGTGTGTGCAAGCAGGGCGGCTGCCCTCCCCGCTGGGGGCCTGGGGCCGGACATGGGACCCGTAGGGCCGTCCTGGCCCGGAATGAGGTACCCCGGTAATGCTCCACGACCAACTCGACAGGCACCAGAGAGGATTCCCTCCTGAGTGATAGCCAGGCAGGGTGTCCCTTCGGAACAGCCTACCCCGGGAATTCCGTCCGCATCCCTGAAGGGCCAAACTCCAGTGGACTAGATCCCGTTTAGCACTGCCCTTTACTCCCCGTGTAGAGCAGATGGTGGGTCTGGGGGTGGCGCTGATCCTGATCTCCAGTGAGGGAGAGGACTGCTCGTGCTGCCTTGGCCGCCGGTGAGCTTCGGTTTCGCCCGCGGGTGCGGACAGCGCAGGGCTTGCCGCGACGACAGGCAAGGGCAGTGATCCTCTGCGGGACTCCGAGCTGAGGTACTCTAAATCAAAAAAAAACATGTGCTTGCAACCTGCCAGTACTCCCGGGCGGAGAGGGGTGCCACCGGCGGGCATAAAATCCAACTGCCCCCTGCAGCGGGTGCTCATCAGAGCCTCACCGCCGCGATGCTGGGCACCACTGGCGCCTTTAATTTTCATATGACAGCTCTAACACTACCTGCGCTGGACAGCGCCGCAGAATTCACTAACCTGACCTTACCCAGTACTCCTAGGCTGTGCAAAATAGTGGCATGTCTGAAGAACGTGAGTTTACGTTTACACTGCTGGGACTGGAGGGACTTTTACAACAAAACGGTCCGGATTTTTGAGGACATTTTCTTTTTCAGCTGCTTTCTAAATATAGCACATGGCAATCCACTATCTAGTACTTTGTCCTCGCTTTTGCACTCACGGAAATTCAAAGTCAAGCTGGAGGAAAGGAAAAACAAGGGAAAAAAAAAAAGAGAGAGAGAGAGAAAGATAAAATAATATTAAGGAAAAAAATATTGAGCATCCAGTATTTAAAATCCACGTCTGCATTAAGGTCACCCAATCGGCAAGAAGGACCATCTATTCGTATTTTAAAACAGCTATCATTTCCACGGGGACGGTTGTTTGCCTCCTGACCCATCGATAGCCTATTAATACAATTTAATTCTGCAGTTGTTTCTGTTTAAAGAGTGTTTGGAGCGAATTGTTTCTTTTGTTTATGATCAAACAAACGAGCTCTGGTAATCTTATGTTTTATCTCCCTAACATATGGAAAAGCTATTTATCCCAGCCAATCACAATAAAGTGAAGAAAACCCCATTTTATAGAAAGGTATATATCACAAGTTTGTTCATCATTAAAGATATGATTACCAGTGAAAACCCTCCGAAAGTGGCACATTTATGATTCCAGGAACAGATGGGGACATCCATTTTCCTTGCAAATACTTTTGAAATTGCTCTACTGGTAGCAGTATAAAAATGATATACAGATGCCAGTGCCAACGAAGCCGGGACAAGAGGTCCAGATTTACACAGTAAAAGCTTCACATGCGCTCTGTCAGCTTTGATTGATCTGCACTATACCTCAGAAACTTGTTGACTGGGAAAGGAAACAGCGCAAATAATTCACTGCAACAAGGCAGATAATTCACACAGCCAATCGCTCCGCTCCGCTTCTCCGGGCGGTGACATACGAGTCTTCCTGCCGCACAAAGAAGCATCATTCTCCAGCGTGAGCAGCGGTCGGTGTCACGGAGAGGGGGAGGAAAGGAGAGAGAAGAGAGAGAGAGAGAAAGGTGGGAGTAGCACACACAAAAGAAGAGGCGAGACAAGGGGAAGTTGGGTTTGGGCAAGGGGCACAGCCATCTACCTTTTCCGCGCGGAGCCCAGGCCGAGCCATTCAGCCCCAATTGTCATTATCATATTGATTAAGTTCATCAGAGAGCAATTTTAGGTTTAACGCCAGCGGATTGGGAGAGAAAGCAAAGAATTATCTAAGAAAAGCACAACATTCTTACCGCAGGGACGTTTCCCTGTTCCAGTTCATTGAGGGAGTTGATTAAGTTTAAATGAAGCAGACACTGGATAAAAGTAAGGGTATTGACCACTGGGCAGCGCGGTCTGCGCTTGAAAAGACCTGATACATGCAGAAAAGCAAGATTTGCTAAATGCTCTAATCTTCAATCAAATCTTACATCAATACAGACAAAGTTTGGTAATGAGAGATTCAATGAAGCATGCGGGAGAAAGAATTAATCCTCTTGGTCTAAACTGGGTTCAACTTTGAAGCCTGCTCCGAAGGAAAGACAGTTATCTAAATGCTAAATAAGAAACTTATTGTACTTTTCATGGCATGCTAATCTTTTGTCTATTTCATCTCTATTATTTGTATGCTCATAGACGGCAGTTGTCATGGTGATTATATCAAACCACTTCTGTGCGGATGGCTGCGAGGAATCAGGGCCTCCCTCTAGCTCTCCGCCGGGGCCTGCCCGGCTCCACTCCCGCCAGCCGCTGCCCTGCGCGCCAGTGGCAGTGCCCAACGCCGGGAATACTGACAGGGCAGAAATAGCCTTCCCGGCACTGGAGGCGTTTTGACAACACTGGTTCCGTTCTCTTTCCCCTTCCCACCTCATCACCCAAACGAGAGCGATCTCCCTCAATGAAGAGGTGCGCTTCTTTCCCTTTCTCGCTTTTTTTTTTTTTTTTTTTGGTGAGCTTGCCTTGATAAGCTTTTGATGTCACAAATCAAACACTCGCCAGGAGGTAGATAATGGGGAGTGTGATCTCTTCTGTTTGTACATAGACAGCGTTTTTGCACCGACGCTGCCTTGAACCACTGTCTAACTCTCAGGGCTTTGTTGGACTTTGCCTGCCGCCCACCGGCCCACGTACCGCGGGGCGAGGAGGGCCTGTCCGCTTCTAGCCCGTCCCCGCCGGGAGACGAGGTTTCCTTAGGCTCAGGCAACCCCTGCCAAGGGGAATTAAGATTCATGTTATGCAAACGCGGAGGTGAGTGCAGGCACTGATCGCGAAAGGTTTGAAGGAAAAAAGCAGTCGGGGAGGGGCGGGAAGAGAGAAAGAGCGTAGGGCTTTTAGGGGTTTGTTTGCCTTTTTTTTTTTTTTCAGCTGAACTTTGCTAAGACTTAGAAGCAACCGCCGGTAGCAAGCACGGGGCTCCGGCTCACTGCGGGCTGAGGGGCAGCGGCAGGGACCGGCAGCCCCGCACTCAGTGGAGCCAGACAGAACTGTCGGGGGAGGAGTTGAAAATTCCCAGGCAGATATCATCATTTCTTCCCTAAGTAACTCGGGAGGGACTAAAAAGGAGGCTTTTAGCACAACTCCGGATGGGAGGTAGCCAGCACAAATAGGTGGGTGCAGGAAAGTGGGGCCTTCCCCCGTCTTGCTCCCTGCGATACAATCATCTGAGCGCACAAGGGTGGCACCCGATCTTTTATGTCTTTTACAAAAGTTACCAAATTAAGGCCGGATTAGGGCTCGCTTCAGGATTTGTGGGCTCTTTAGAGGCTGGGAGCTGCCCATATAGCCCACCAATGCTTATGAAAAGCTTAAAAAGTAATAAAAGGGGGAGTGATCCCGAGAGAAAGTAACATGTATAACTCTTATTAAAGGAGCAGCGAGCGGGGCTGTGAACTTGAATAACTGTTTGAACTTTAATTTGTTCATTAACAGGATTTGCCCCTGACTGTGAATGTTATTACTTCTCTTAAAAGCGAGGTGCAAATGCAAAGCTTTAATGAAAGAGCCTGGCAAAAAGTTAAACGCCTCGTAATTACACTAGCCTCATTGAAAACTTAAAGTAACACAAAAGTGAAGAAAACAGAGGCCGGAATGATATTCTCCCAAACGCCCCAGCCTCGGATGGCGGCAGTGGATAGCTCCGGGCCTCTGGCTCCCGACCATCGAACTCACTACAGCTCACTCTATTTGCAGACGAAAAGGTTGTACTTCAACGTGTTTGAACACCTCTAAAACTTTCTTTCCCCCCTTAAGTCATGTCTTTCTGATTTTCTTTCCCTCAATGGGGGAAGCCTGGTTTATTCCTCTAACTGTTTTGAGTGAAACATGGTGTCTGAAGTCTGATCTAATCTGCATGTTTGTATCCTAAACAGGGTATATTAGCTCCTCTCTCCCCATCACAGCGACAGTAGATAAAACTCTGGAGAACCGGAATAAAACAAACTACTACTCCTCTCAGAAGGTATATGACTTTGTACTGATGCGTTTGCCACTTAGCTCCGCGCTGACTGTTGTTTCATCTGTCAGTTATCCCTTCCCCGGGTTTGTCAACTGTGTTTTTATAGATTCGCTTGTCATCTGAATCCTTCCTCAACAGGAACATGCAGCCAGGTCGCAATTAAATATACAGATACAAGAGCTGTTAGCAAGATTTCACCCTCCCATCCGCAGCCGAGCTGGGGAGATGATTACCCTGTCACTTCTTCTTTAGACTTAAACTGCCTTAAAACTCGCCAGCAGAGTGGGTTTTATCCAGGCGCTTGCTGTTGTCCGCCTCCCTCTCGACACCGACGGCTTCTTTGAAGCATTAACTCGAGCGGCCCCCGGTCTCCTGCCGCGCTGAGCCCGGTGCCCTCGGCCCCGCCATCCCGGCCTCTCCGGCAGCGGGACGCGTTCCCTGCCCAATGGGGGTAGGCCAGTCTTGAGGGGGGGCCCCAGCACCGGGGAAAAGCGCTGACAGCGAATCCAGAGAAAGACAGCCGTGCCCTGGAGCCCGGTGGGCAGGCGGGGCTCTGCCCGCATCACCGATGGCAGCGGGCATCGCCTCCTGTCGTCGGCCCCGCGCGGGTGTTAAGTGGAGACACCTGATCGAGCCACAGATTGCAGTCATGTTTCAGACCAGAGGAAAAGCAATGCAGCACTTCATAGAGAGAGTGGGAGAGAAGCTCCCTCTATTAGTTTAAAATTATTTTCTGTTCCTACAACTGCCTGCGCATTGAGGATGTTACACCATCTTAACATTACCCAAGATTCATTTCAATTACACTACTATACATAAATATATCTCCCATTTTATTTACTTTCTACATTTTTCAGCAGCAGTAAATTCATTATGAAAGGAAAAAACCCTACTAACCAAGCAATTAAAAAAAAAAAAAAGCCACAAATAAGAAAAACAAACAACACCAACAAAACCCAAAACCTAATCAGTCAAATTGGTATCCAGGGGAAAAAAATCATAAATTTCTTCAACTCTCTTTGTCAATCCCAGCGTGGACAGTCAGAACTGTCACTCGAGGGAAGGTCTGTAAGACACAGCTACTAATTGAGATGCAGTAAATGCAGCCTAGGCTTCACCAAGATGACATCAGCCAGGAAGAGAATACCGTTTTATTCATTTTGACTCACCAGAATCTTGTACTAACTTGGAAAAACAAAGAAACCTCCTAAATTAACCAAGTGGCAAGACAACAGCATCTTAGTTACAAAACCCCTTTCTCTGCACCTGGAGATAAAGCAGCAGGTTGGGCAGGGTGTGAAGAACATGTGAAGCAGATTTCTTGTAAGAAAGAGGACAAACTCACATAGCTGTGCTCAGTGCTGCAATCCAAGTGGCCTTCAGCTCCCATTGCCCTGCCATCATATCACAAATACTACATCCAAGCAACAGGACAATAATCTCCAATGGTGCCCCTGAATGAAGGAAGAGTCTCAGCCTTCCCACCAAGGCAGAAAAGCATGTTTCTGGTAAGGTTTGCCAAGTAATAGTATACCCAAGCTGTAATCTAGTTAGTAACCAGCATCAAGGTATCTTGAGAATAGGAGCCTCGTTGTGGCTTTAGCCTTACAATGGCCACACAGCAGTACAAGCTGCAGTACTTGCATGCCTGTATGTGATGTGATTGCCCAGCATTTACTGCAGCATCAGTGTAGGAACTACTACTGTGTTATTAGGGTCTCCCCATCTAACCTATGACAATTGCTTTAGATTTAAAAAAAAAACCACAACATTTTATATAACACAGACAAATAACATCCAGGGCTTTGTTAGACACTAATTAAATTGTTCAGCTTCACTAAGTGGGCTGGATAAACTCCAAACTTGGAGCTGGATGTTACCTTCATAGGAACATCACAAGCTTACCTTTTTTCTGCTGACAGCCTTCCCGGCATGCTGAAGGGAGTAAGACAAAATGGAGCCTGCCAGAGGCACCCCCGGGAAACCCCCATGGCACAGAAACAACTGAGGCTGCTCAGAAAGCAGCTGATAAGGGGAAGGCAACACATCCAGCAGCTTGTAGGCCCTAAGGACCACCTGGTGGTCAAGAGCCCATCACAGTCAGAAAAGATTTTAAAACATGAGTATGCATCTATTTGGTCCATAGGAGGCACTTCACACTTTTATCAGGGCAAGCTGCTTACCACCCCTGAAAAAGAGCTTGGGTGAGGACCATGCATGTTAGACTGCAGGAGCCTGTTACCAGAACAGAGGGGACCTTGCCACAGCTACTGCAGGCTGGGGTTGGAGCTGAGATGCGCCTTCTGTCTTCTGCTCTAGTACATCTCCAGCAACCTCGCTTCTGAAAACAACATGAAGTTCACTTTAAATATGTACTGGCAGAACAATCCTCTATGTATTTCTGATCATATAATGCATGCAATTCGACCTGCAAGATATATGGTTTGTAACACTTCTATAAATCAGCATTTTACACAGCACATCCTGCTCCTGTGAGCTAACCTTCTCTTCAGAGCTGACAATTGCCAACATCGTTGCTTTCAAGCACTGAAATAGTGTGACAGCAATCAACTAAGTTAGAACATACATCTGAAAATAAATATACAAATACTGTACAGTGTGTCTGAAGTTGCTTTATGAAATAGTCAGGAAATAGAATTCTGATGTATTCGCAAAAATAACTAGACATTTAAAGCCAAGAAGCCTTTAGGTTGTAGTGAAAATCACTGGAAAGCATCTGTATTTTGATGATGGTGCAATCACACAGAGAGAAAAAAAAAAAAAACAACACAAAACATAAACTTGTTTGCCTGCTCCTGCAAATAAAAAAAAAAAAAAAAAAAAAAAAGAAAAGAAAAGAAAAGCGATTTTGCACCAGCTGTGTGAAATTCTTCCTAGTGAAGTATTTGCATTTTAACCTTCAGGTGTTAGTGATTCAATTTCACATTGCTGTGTAAAACCGCCCTGTTCTTCGCAGACGAAGTAATAGTCATTTAGAGCAAAACAAAACCAAAGCGAAAACAAACCCCAAAAACCTTCGAGTCCTCGCCAGGAAGGGTCTGGCAGCCTGCGTCTTTCCCGGACGGCTCAGTTAACCCTGGGTAAAGCAGAAGCCGAGGCTCCACGGAGTGGCGGGAGCTCTGCCAGCGCGGTGGCCGGCGGGCGCGGGTGTCTGCTCACCTGCACGGTAATGGAGGGACAGGCGAGGGAGAGGGGCCGGAAAGGAGAGAAGACCTCTTCTAGAAGAGCTGCTTGGGACTGTCGCCATCGCTTCTTCCCCTTTTTTCTTTCCACGAAAGGGGTCAACGAAGCCAGAAGCCAGCGTGTGCGCTTTGCTCTCGGAGCATCGGGGTGCTTCCCCGCCCTGCTCCCCTCTGGCACGGACACGTTGTCCTTCGGCATGGGATCTCCAACCGGGCGGCAGCATAGGGCCTGAGAGCCCTCGCGCAATGGTACGGGGTCCGCAGGACCGCCGCCTTACACTTCGTTGCTTATTTATCCCAAAGCCCTCCCAAGATTTTTTTTTTTTTAATAATATTACTGATTCACTCGGCTGTATCACTAAAAGTAAAATATTTTTAAATGGAAAATAGCTCACAGTGACTAAAACCCGTCGGTGACACCAGAACGGCGGCACCGGAGAGCATCGCCAGAGTCGCCGCACCGTCAGCCCGATCGCAGGCTGTCGCGGTTGTGTCCGCGGCCATTGGAGTCCCCCGTCCAGATCAAATAAAGAGAGAGAGAGAAAGAGAGATTTAAGTATGTGTGTGTGTATATATATATATATATATATATATTATTAGCAAACCTCCTTAGGTTGCGGGGGGACAGAGAGGCGCGCAGGGCGTCGGTAAGTGCCTCAGTGCCGAGCCGGCGGGGGAGCATCTCCTCAGCTGTGGGAAAGGGCCCGGGCGAGCAGAGTAGGGCGTGCAACCGGAACGCACCCTCCGCATCAGCGGGCAGGGCAGGGATAGTACTTACTGTGCGGCGGCCGGCCCTGCTGGGGCACGCGGAGCAGGCGCGGGCACCGGCGGTGCGCGGAACCGTGGCCAACTCCACGCGGGAACGGCGCCCCCTGGCGGCCGCGAGCTGAGCCGCCGCGCGCGTCCCCGCCATGCCCGTGCCCGGTGAGGGGGTTCGGTCCCGGCGGCTCGAGTGCCTGTGCCCTTTTCGTGGCCGTCACTTGTGCCGCGCCGTCCTTGGGCTAAAACGATGAATTAGCGCCGCGAAGGCAATTGCCTTACGTGGCGGCACGGCTTGTCCCTTGCCCCCAGGAGGGGCGACTGCCTGCCTGCCCGGCTCCCCTGCCCCGCCTCCCCTGCCCGGCCACTGCGACCAGCTCGGGCCGATGCGGCTCATGCCCAAGCAGGGAGCTGCCCACTGCACGCGCACGCCGCCCCCCACCCCCCATCCCCCGTCTGGAATCTGCAATCAAGAGTCCAATTTTGTCATTTGGAAACACTAATTATCTAATCACGCCACGCTGCAGAGCGTACTTGTCTGCCCAATTAGCTAGGACAATTATTAAAATTCGGAGGCCTAATTATGTCTCAATTTAATGCTGGCAAACTCGCGCACGGAGCAGTAATTAAAATCCTCTCCTTGCCTCTGCCTTTAGGGCAGCGGTTGATTAGGACCTGTCAGGGGCTGCGCTGCACCAAACCAGCCAAGCGGATTGTGCAACATGACCCCGCATTGTTAAGTGTGTCAACATATTAACCTGAATTCCCTTCAGCCCCCATAATCACATTTGGTAGGAGGAAGAAAAGGGGCTAAAATATGAAGCATTTTATTAAAAAAACATAAATTCTTTTTAATTAATGCTGTAAGAGATCTGACGCGGCTTGAGCTACCAAATGCTGGGAGTCATACAAGGCTGGTGCTTCTAATTACCAGTAAAGGAAGGTTTGCTCTTCTCTGTTAAAAAGACTTCCCTCTCCTCTCGTTTAAAGAAAATGATCTTTCTTTTGGGTAGTGTATTTTTTAAAACCCAGCTAGTTGGCTTCCAGTGATAAAGTTGATTACCAGTTTTTTGTTTGATGATGGAACACAAGTGAATATTGACTTCTGTGAGAATCAAACACACGACCGGAGGCATAAATAAAACGGTCAGGATTTAACACTTGAAAGAAGTTAATAAAGTTGAAAATTAAAAATCATAATATTGAGATAGTTTCTAAATATTTATTTTTGCTCAGCTCTCAACTTTGATAGAAAGTCAGCGTTAAAACATGGACAGGAAAGAATTGGAGTTAACTCTGTTGCATTCCTGCCTGTTGTAGCAGTATTTTGACATAGACAAGAAGCCCTCAAGCCCAGCATCCCCCAGTGATGGCCACCACAGAAAGCAAACTGGTCCTGTTGGCCTTGATGCCAGAAGCGTCCCACTTTATCGCATGCCTTTTGGGCTGGAAAAACCCAATGCCAAGAAAGGTGGTTCCTTCATCTCCAGTCAGTGAATTCTCAGGGATATGGGATTATGGAAATAAACCTCAATTCCCTGAGCAGGGAAGACTTGCCTGCTATGCAGGAGGGAGAGACTGTCTGTACAGGCCCCACATCTTGCAAATGGCCCTGCTTCTAGCATCCACAGATGGCAAACCAAAGAGCAAATCTGTGTCCTGGCTTGTTCCAGTGGCTGTCAGGGTGTTTTCCTCTTGTCAGCAGCAATTGACTGGTCAGGCTCACCCTTGTACAGCAATTGTAACAGCTCATTGACAGACCAGTGACCCAGCCGGACCCGATAATGGAAAACTATTGATTTCTGTGGGCTTAGCAGATCTAAAATGAATGCCCAATATAATGTCATCAGCTGTCTTGGACTATGATAAAGAGGCAAAGTATTAAAGACATGCTGCCTGACAATTTACGTGTAAAAAAATGCTGTATACAAACAAAGAATGAAGTGGTGTCTCTCTGTTTCCCCACTAATAGGCAAAGAGTGATCAATGCCTGCATAAACCAGGTGCTCAGAAAACACAGCCCAGATGTGATGAAGTCTCCAACTGTCCCTCTAACCCAGGAGGCCCATAACAGCCCCTCCAAATTTTAAACACTCTCCACAGCAGAGTATGTAGGTAACACCAAACTCCAAACAGATCTACCAGCCTCCAGAGAGCAAGTGACAGAGGAGGCAGAAAAGCTGCCAGAAGCTGTAATCCAATGGGAACCATGATTAACTCCTATCTGTAGGAAAATAAAAAGTGTGAACAAGCCCACGATGCTTGAGCTAATCACACACCCTTCCTGTGTCACAATAAATGCTCTGGGCTCCAGAGGATGTTAGGTAGTAATGAAAAATACTAGTTAATAAAAATTTGGTAATGCAAGGTGAAATCTTGCATTTGTACAGCAGCCCTCATACAGTTGAGGTGTTCGTGGATATAAAAGTACTGCAAGGTCAATTTAAATTTTGGGAGGGGAGAGATATTTAGTGATTTGCAGAATTGCCATAAACCATACCCAAATGGGAGGAGACACAACTATGTCAGCCTTCTTGGTAAACTTTCAACTTTGGGGGAAAAAACAATAGCTCAATGATTAATTTTTTTCTTAGGGAGCCAAAGCATGGCCTGTCCTTCTTGAGCAGATCATTCCACCCAGAAAAAGCAGCTGTTGCTTCCACCCTTGTGGCTGGCTGGGAAAGCTCAAACCTCACTGGTACTTAGACACATCAGGAAGCTGATGGGACATTTAAAGACACAATGTCTACGGGAATCAGGATCAGCCAGATGTTGGCTTTCAGTGGGATACAAAGTACTCTCAAGAGATGTTTCACTGCTTCCTAAACCCCTCTGTAGGGTTTGGAGCCTTTCAGAATGTAATTCCTTCCAGATTAACCAAGTTTCACATAAAATATGGGAGGAGAAAACAGAGGTACTTACCTTGACAGATGCCAGCACACATTTAATTCAAGATCTAACGCCAGTGGAGATTAGAACAGCTTTGTGATTCCAGTGAAAAAAAATCAAGGGACCTTAGGGAACCATTTATTTTAATTATGAACAACTGGTCAGTTTTATCACTACCTTTTCTCGAATGCTTTTATTCACCTTTTGTAGCCTTCCGCTCAGTGGCTTCTCCCCATATGTGCATCATGCACCTCACACCATTGTTCTGTCCATGATATGCACACATGTATGCATTGCCTTTACCTTCCCCTGACAACAGGCCCAGCCCTGTGATGTGCTACATACACTTGTCAAGAGGAACTGACTGCACGGATTACATTAACATGACTGCAGCTGAATACATTTCGGTTTCCACACACTTCATTTTCTACACACTTCCCACTGTGTAGCCTTGGTTCCCTCTCTTGCAGATGACTCCCAAACCCATTTACCTCCACTCAAGCTTTTACTTCGTGTTCAATTTCCATATGTTGTTGTCAAGCATTTCTCTCCTTCACATAACCCTGGGGCCTGATCCTGTGAGAGTAAATGTGCTGCACCTGAGAAGCGTTAAACAAGGCTGTGCGAATTGCTGACTGCACTTTAGGTTTTGCATTTTTTAATGATGACTTTGAATTAAATGAAATGTAAACTCTTGCAGCTTTTTGTTTTGTTTATCCAAAGCAAAATCTGCTGTACAGGAAGTTATTTTGACTGTGAGTCCATCAGCATGGGCTGAGATTTTATAAGCAACCGTCCTCCAACAAAGCCCGTATTTTGGTTTTTAACATCCACAAACAGGTTTGTGCAATTAACTGATTCTAATGTAAAGCAACTGGATGTAATCAAAACAAACCAAAATCCCTGAACATCTTCTGTTAGCTAGAATGAGGAGTTGAAATCCCTCCTACCTATCTCACAGAAGAGTTTTCCAGAATACCAGAACCTCATGGGTGATGCTCAAATCCACATATCTTGTCCCTGGAGAGACAGTTTTCAGGTCTCACTCCTGTTCATTTCTTAGAACCCCAAATCTTGTGTTAAGCCAAGTGCAGATAACATCTACGCTACTCTCTCCATAAGTACAAGTGAACATGTTCAGGCATTTGGATAGCAAGCTCCTGAGGCTGGGATTATGCTCTGTGGTATTACTGTTGACATATTTTCCCCTGTTGTAATGTTCCATGTACATTTACGTCATTTATAAAATACAATTAACAGACATATTGGAATCCACAATGTCCCAAAGAAGGGAATAATAGAAGTAGAGTAACTATGTACTTTTGTTTCCTACAACTGTGCTGGCTGTGGTGACCCACTCAATACCAGCAGATAAGCAATAAAAATGAGACACAATCCTGATTATTTAAAAAGCGTGGTGAAGCCATCTATAAGTCCATTTAGTTTAGCATAGACTTTACAACAGGGTTCAACTTCTCCAGCTTCTCTCTGCCTGAAGATGTTGACTGTCCCTTGGCCTTACTGCACACCTTACCTCTTTCCAGTGAACACCATTAAGTAAAGCACTGTTATGACCTGCTGGCTCATCCAGCTACCAAGAAAGTATCCAAACGTGGTCATTCAAAATGAGCTACTGGAAGGTTTGTACCAAGTTGCTGTCCTTCCCTGAGAAAAGTCATATACCTAACTTCACATCCCAAAGAAATTCAGTATGGGGCCACCTGTCCCTTGTTTATGGTGAAAGGCACCAATGGAATATAGACTGCCACTTCTTAACTGAAGCTTCTAAATCAGGATAAATATCTATTTTATAGTGTTTCATATTTCAATAGTGTGTACACATGCCTGTCCGCTCTCAGGTCTGAGCCTATCATACCACCTCAGCGAGCTCTGCTCTAGTGGGAGTTATCTTCACTGAGGATCACAGTCCACCAGCATGGGCTGAGATTTCATAGGCAACTGTCCTCCAACAAAGCCCAAATTGTGGTTTTTAATATTTACAAATAGGTTTGTGCAAATAACTGATTCTGCTGTAAAGCAACTGAATGAAATTAAAATGAGCAGACCCTTCTCATGTTCAGATCAATCTGAAACAATAGTTTTCAGTTTTCTTTCCTCAAACAAAACAAATCTCATACATTTTGCAGTGGTAAAGATGCTTTGTTTCATCCAAAATGTTTCATTTCAGCCACTCGCAATAGGGGAAAAAAACCCTCCAAAACACAAAGGAAGTAAGAGGCTGGATTTGCCACAGCTGCCGTCATTCCATTTTTATCCACTAACCCAGTAATTAGGGCAGTGACCCAGGATGTGGAAGATCCATGTTCAATCCTTTCTCTGCCTGAAGGGATTTGAACCTCCATCTCTCATTTCTGAGGACAGCACAAGAGCTGTGATGCCAGAGGGGTCTCTTCTCTTGCTGTCTCCTTTCACTTGGTCCTTCCTGGACACGTGCTTCACATTGGCTGGACACCATGTGCAGCTTGGATGTCCCATCTCACCCAGGCACAGCCCAACTCCCAGAGTGTGGAGTCACTCCTCTAACCCTTACCCTGCAGCTTGCTGACTGCAGAGGTGCTGTGTGCCAGATGGAGGAGTTTCAGTATGTTAGATGACTCTCAGATACACTATATCAAAATGTTTAAGGTATGTCTATCACCAAGGTGATACCCAATCTAGGTATTGATCTCATAAGGCAGAATGTGAGTCCTTCTCCCTAGATACATATCATAATGCCAGGGCTTCTGCCCAGTAAATAAGTAATTGCTAGGGAAAAAAACCAAAAAACAAACAACCAAAACCCAAACAACAAACAAATAGAAACCACCCAAACCACAAACATAATGCCGAAAGTCAATTCCAGATAAATATTGTATGTCTCTAAGCCTAAATCTCTTACCACTTTTCTAACCACACTTTGCTATAATTTTCAATTACTCCCCTAATAAATTTTTGTGTGTTATGGTAAATCCCCTGTGATATTAAGAAGCATTGATGTTAAGAAGAGTTTCCTAATGCAAAATCTTCTTTATCTTGTTTTCTTTATCTCTTTACCATTGTGAAGGTTGGGGAGTTCCCTGCCCCACCCCCCCCTCTTTGTAAAATGACCCAGACTAGAACTCAGTCAACTGGAAGTTAAGGACTGAAGCTCTATTTACAGCTCAGCACAATTTACAAGCAGATATATACACTACATACAGGAATAGTTACAGAAATATACAAGTTAAAGGTAATACAGAAACACAACATCCCCTCCCAAAAATCAGAGACCCCAGGAGGGGCTCAAAACCATCCTTCCACCTTCTCCCCACCTCTGTACCTTACCCCAAGGTTTGCCTTACTCGCAAAGTAAATTAGGAGGATCGGCCAGGGGAGTTAGAAGAAAAAGTGGTTAGTGAAAATTAATCAGCAGAGGAGTCAGAGCCAGAAGCTGCTAGATCCCGCAGGAGTCAGACAGAGACTGACCTTATCTATATTTTGGTTATTATTCCCAAACAATTCTTCAGCAAGCATATGAGTGAAGTAGACATCATGATGTTTTCCTTTCACAGCCTATAGTGTAATTTTCTCTATTAAAATATTCTAATTAGCCTCAAACCAGCACAACCATAGATAGTTTTATAAGCATCCCAGGAATTGCATAACATTGAATATAGAACTGAGCATGTCGAATGCCCAGCCTTATGCAAAATTTTGCAGGAAAGTTTTGCACATACTTTGTTTTCATGTTCATCATTTTCATATCACCAATAAGATCAGTTGAAGTCCTGGTTTTAATTATGGGAATTTATCATCTCAATGTTACATTTTTACCAATTTAAAAATTGCCTTCATCATTTAATAACGCTATTTAAAATTATTTTGTACTACATATTTCTATTGGAAAGAATACATTTTATTCAGGTTTTGCTCTATTGGTTGTAGAAGGCAAATAAACTATCTGACACTACTTAAGAACAGACTTTAATTACTGAGAAGTCCACAATTTCTTGGCATTTGAAAACTTTTTATTAGGGCTAACCTCTGGGGACTTCACAGACAAGTTGCCACATGAAGTCACAGTTGGAGATGGGGATTCACCCATCCAAGTGTGAGAAGGACTCCTTTGTAATGAACATAAAAAAAAATCCTCTATTTTCATTTTGCTTTACAAGCCTCTAGCACAGCATATTTACAGAATAATAAAACAGAGCTTCAGGACTTTTCTTCTCATACATCAGTAGCAGGATTCTCACATCACACTTACATACTCTGTATACTACATAATTTACTGTATCTTGCTTATCATAGCCAATAGTCTCAAATACACTAAATTAAATAAACCTTCTGACACTATTCCCATACAGGAATTAAATTATGGCACAAAACTCTCTGAGAACATCCTTGTGACAACAACTGCTCTCTCCTCTTCCCGTGAGTTAACCCAGTCTCACCCTGGCACACCGCTTGCGTGGTTCATTTGTTGCTGCCTAGTACAAACCATCATTCTCGTTATTGCTATTTAATACAAATAAGAAAGTTCAAATGAAATCTCTAGTATCAAAAAGCTATGCAGATACAAAACAAAGGTGTTCTTCTGCCCAAAGAACTCATACTCTAAAGACACAGGGGGTGGGAGGAAGGAGCAGGATATTTGCCAGGATAGTCAACACAGAGCCAACTGCATGTGCAGTTGAAGGGAAACCACTGCTTCCAGAATTAATTTTTTCTTTCCTTGCACTGATCCTAAAAGAACTATGGAGTTACTAGTTAGAAAGGAAAAGAGTGAATGAATGGTTTGTTCTGGGGAATGACATGAATCACAATCCAAGGTAACCTTAGACCTTAATCTCAAAAGTATCTGGGATTTTTATATCCACTGTAAATTAGTTGCGTTTCTTATGGATGTGTGTGTGTATATGTACGTATGTGTATATATATATACACATATATATGTGTGTGTGTGTGTACTCCTTGTTTAATTCAAATTTTCTATCAATGAACAGCTCCCATGGTATTTTTAATCTAAAATTGTGTAAGAGAGGAAAAAATGAAAGATTCATGCTATTTTGAATCATAAGTAGGAGGAGTTTTTTTGTTTTTTTTTTTTTGTAATGAAGCTTCACAGTGAATGCAAACCCAACAAGAAGGTGCCCTCAAGCCCAGATATGCAGCAACAGCCTGCAGATTCCCGAAGTCTGGCACAAGGAGGCATACACCCTTCTTTAGTCTGCAACACCAAACCACCACAAACCTATATCTGGTTCTCATGAGTCCTCTTTGGTGAGGAGAAACACAGACACTGAGGAGTCATGGTGCATATTTAACCATGTCTTGCTGCCTGCGCTGGCCTCTGGCCACCCTCGCCCCATGTAACACCAAGCAGGGTTGTTGCAGCAGCACTAGTGCTGCATTGTAAGCTGCCTTCACAAAGAGATCCAGAAAGGAAGGAAAGCCCCACTTGTCCTGCTTTCTTATACTCTTACCAGTTAGCCCAAATGTGATTTTGACGCGATCCAGAATTTGGCCTGAGAATCCATCTGCAGAGTCACAGGCAGCGCCTTAATGTGAACCTACTGACATTCTGCTTTGAAGTGAGGTGTAGAACACTAATACTTTCATTGGCCAGCAACAATCCCTGCCAAGAACTTCCCTATTCCTAACCACATATGGGGCACTCTTAATTTAGTTTCACTCGGGGCACCAGATGCTCTAATTACATCATCCTGATCTCCTGCAAGGTGTACTAGATGAACAAATGTTACATCTGTAACAGTGATAAACACTATTTTTAATTGCATCCATGATGGTTTCATTTCAAAGCTCAAGAATCCTCTCTAGCAGGCCCATTTTATATTTTTAAATGACCCAAGAGCCTCCGTGAGGAATTCCTGAGATACATTCACTTGTATCTGTTTACAAAAAGTTGTAGGCACATAAGGCCATGAACATTTCTTGCCCATCTGCTCCATAAATTTTTCTGTAAGCCTTATTGTAGAACACATTAAATGACTTATAGGTGTTCAGCTGTTGCTTTCCAGTTTTGCCACAGTTGTTGCTCAGTATGTTACAGACAGAATTCATACCTGCCTTAGCCTGCTTGATGCAATCTCTGTCCCAGTGATGCTGTTAGATCCAGCATTCAAATTGCTGTATCTGCATCACTCTTAAGGATTCATTTATCCTGGTTATATACAGGTGCTGGAAAGGACCTTGAGGTCTGCAAATTATTTTATTGGACTGTTATAGAAAATGGATGTTTTACCCTTAATCCTGATGACATGTTTAAACTTATCTTGGGACAATAAGAAATCCAATGCCTTGAGGACTGATTATCAATTTTCAGATTATCCCTTTTGTGTTCTTATAGTTTATATTTGTATCACCGCTTGCCTCCATCCTCTCGGAGTATAAACAAAACTCCTGAAAAGTAGCTCCCTACCAACTTTAAGAATAGCAGCAGTAACATCCAACACGAGTGAGAAATAACTCTCAGCTGCACAGAGAGGAGAAAGCCAGTATCTCTATCAGCTAGGACAAACAGCTCTAACACACTCGGTGTCAGTGTTCTCATTTACTACAGGTCACATAGAGCAGAACTTAAAAAGCTAGTCTGATACCTCTCTTGATGCTTCTCATTTCAGGGTATTCATTATGCTTGAGAATCAACATACAAAAGCAGTGAAACACAAGTTAAAGGCAGAAGCACAACCTGATTTGATGAAAACATGCTCACCTCTGAGCCACAGCACAGCCACCCATTAAACTTCCACCAGTCTCCACATCTGTCTCAGAACAGTTCATTTCACAAACACCATTTGGGGTAAACAACACAGTGTACCTTCTGCTCTGCAAGTATTGCCAGTCTTGCCAAATTTCAGGTCCTTTTCTCCACTCTACCTACTGCTACCTTAGCACAAGGAAATACATAGGTAGCCCTCAGTGTAGGCACCACTGAGTCTTTTGACAACAGATCCCATCTGAACAATTAACTTTCCAAATTTCTTCATCATTGGAATATTATCTGTGACCACGACTTCAGGAATTCCACTTGGCGAAAGCTTTTGCTGCATCATCCCAAGTTGCCTTGTTTGTGCTGTGAACATAATGAAGCTAAAGACACAGGTCAAAAGCATTTGGCTGGAATAACCATTTGTGGTACTGAGTGTTCACAGCAGAGCTAAGAATGTGTTTCTACAAAGTCCCAACATCCGTTAACATCTGTTTCACTGATGCATTTGGGCATTCCTCTGTTCAGGTGAAGCGTTCAGATTTCTCCAACTCCAATATCACATTTGCCTTTAAATTGTGCCTTTTGTTCCTGTAGTTTGTTCTTTACATGAGTGAACAATCCAAAATCCACCTACGTTATGACCCCTTAATTGAAATATTTAAACATTTAGATTTATATATTTAAATATTTAACTTGTAGGAACTGTTTATAGAATTGTTATGTCTATAAATTATCCAGTTCCTTGTTTACTTCACAGAATAATTTTCACTGGTGGAACCATTTAGTTCAATTAAGAGCCTTTCCAATACAGGCAATAAAACAATAATAGAATCATAGAATAACTTTGTTTGGAAAAGACCTTCAAAATCACAGAGTCTAACCACTGTCTGACAAGTCTGGCGCTAAACTGTGTCCTTTAGCACCATATCTACATGTCTTTTAAACACTTCCAGGGATGGGGATTCAAGTACCTCACTATAAAGTTTACTGCAGTGTTTGATAACTCTTTCAGTGAAGAAGTTTTTTTAATATCAGAATTAAGCCTGCCTTAATGCAGTTTGAGGCAATTTTCTCTCAACTTACCACTTGTTAGTAGGGTGGAGAGACTGGCACCCACCTGGCTCCAACTCCTTTTTGGATGCTTGTACAGACTGAGGTGGTCTCTCCTGAGCCTCCTTTTCTTCAGACTAAACAAGCCAGTTCCCTCAGCTGCTCATAAGACCTATCCTCCAGATCCTTCACCAGCTTTGCTGGCCATTTCTGAACCTGCTCTAGCATCCCAATGTCTTTCTTGTAGTGAGGGTCCTAAAACTGAGCATAATACTCAAGGTACTGACCTCACCAGTGCTGAATACAGGGGGACAATCACTTCCCTGGTCCTGTTTGTCACACTATTCTTGATACAGGCCAGAGTGCTGTTTGCTGCCTTAGACACCCGAGCTCACTACTAGCTCATATTCAGCCAATGGCAGATCAACAACCCCAGGTCTTTTTCTGCTGGGCAGCTTTCCAGCTATTCTCCCTGAAGCCTGTAGCATTTTACGGGGTTGTTGTGATCCAAGTGCAGGACCTAGCACTTGGGCTTGTTGAAGTTCATATAATTGGCCTTGGCCCATTGATCCAGCTGGACTGAGGCAAAAATTATTGAGTACTCCAGTCTTTTCCTCATCCTGTATGTTCCTTCCTGCATCCAATAAAGATCAGAGATTCTCCTTCATCCTCCTTTTGTTGCTAATGAAAGCTACTGAGAGAGCCCAATTGTCTTCTCTAACTGTGGGTATTTGTTACACCTTTGCCTACTTCCTTGAGCAAAAGCTTGATGATTCTCCACAGCCCATGCTGCCCAGAACAGATCTCACCTACTGTGCTCGCGAGCAATAAAAATACATGACGGAGATTTTTAGGTGTGTGCCAAAACACACCATCTCTTTGTTTTTAATCTCTTTTGAATGACATACTCCCACATGAGGTAAAATTAGGGCCACATCCAAGCTTTTGTTATGAGAAGATGCTGTGTCTATGGTAAAGCAAGCGTCCCACTAGGTTATGTGTCCCTTGCTGTGCCACAGCCCTGCAGCTGAGCCAGATGGCTGGTGCGTAAGACTCTTGCAGGAACACATCTCTATAGAGGAGGATGTTGCACCGTACTGGGTGACCAGGCTGTCACTGAATGCAGCTCCGTCATGGTATTTAAATCACATTAAAGCTTCCTTTTATTACATACTCCCTTGTGATTTCGCCTGGCTACATTCTAATTACCAGCCTTGCTGCAGAACACGCGGGTGCCACAGCTCGCTCCCCCTGCTAATTTTTAGGAAATTATTTATCTTGAACAACCCTAAGATACTTTTTATGTTGCATTTGCCATTCTACAAAAGTTGGGTTTTGTGTGGGAGAGAGACAACAAAACAGTAAGGTTTACATACACTTTTGAAACAGCAGATACATCTCTTACCGGTCCGTGAAGTACTTCAATCATTTTTGCTTTTTTCTTACATAACACTGCTCTTGAAATATCAATGTATTGTTCCATGTCAGATGTCAGCCACACCTGTTTTACAAAGATATATTTAGCATTCCTTATTCTTTACCTGTTAGCTTCTCAAAGGGAATATTTTGAAGGAAGTGAACTTCGCTACTTTCTGATGACTTACACCATTTTTCTCTGACGATTTTTTTAGCAGTAGGCGCACTCCTTCTCTCCTGTCCAATTAGTTTCCAGCAGTGATCAAGTCAGAAAGCGTGGGCTGTAATGGAGAACTTCATGAAAGCTTAAGAACTACAAAGTCATTTTGTTTGGTGTGTCCACAGCAACATCACTTTTGGGGTTTTGCCATTCTCCACTTCCCAGTTACAGCACTAACCATACCTAAACATCATGATGATTTCATACTGCCTTGCTATTTTCACAGCTTCCCTGTTGCATAAGACCGAAGTAATTTTGACTGTTAACCAAGGCAAAGTACTGACATAATGAAAGGCTACATCTATGCTTATTTAACTTGATACATAACTAGAGATGGGCCCTGTTAACCTATGCAGGCAGATACTACCTTTGGGTAGGGAAGTTGTTCAGATCTGCAGGGTGAAGAGGGTTAAGAAATCTCACCTTTGCAAGTCTTCTAGGAGTAACACAGGCTTCTACCAAGACCTTCTCTAGTTAAAAACAATACAACAAACACTCTCACAAAGGGAAAGAAAAGAAAAACGTTCACATATTCATAGAATCATAGAATGGTAAGGTTGGAAGGGACCTCAAAGATCATCTAGTTCCAACCCCCTGTCATAGGCAGGGACACCTCCCAGTAGTACAGGGCACTCAAGGCCTCGTCCAACCGGGCCTTGAACACCTCCAGGGAGGGAGCAGCCACAACCTCCCTGGGCAACCTGTTCCAGTGTCTCACCACCCTCACTGTAAAGAACTTCCTCCTAACATCCAGTTTCACTCTCCCCTCTGCCAGTTTAAAACCATTGCCCCTTGTCCTGTCATTCCAAGACCTTGTAAATAATCCCTCCCCAGTCTTCCTGTAGGTCCCCTTCAGATACTGGAAGGCTACTGTAAGGTCTCCTGGAAGCCTTCTCTTCTCCAGGCTGAAGAGCCCCAACTCTCTCAGTCTGTCCTCATAGCAGAGCTGCTCCAGCTCTCAGATCATCTTTGTGGCCCTAGATAATAATTAAGCTCCCAATGGGAGCACCAAATACCAATGCTGGCCTGTGGGCAGCACATACTGCCACTTGCTGGCAGCTGGAGTATGGAGCAGATGAAGCTCCAAACATAGCTGCTCAGTTTTTATTGTGATCCCAAACTGGTCAGAGCTCTCTCTCCACACACAATACTAACAACAGCAGAACAGTTTTGTCAGCTTCAGTCAAATTCCCAGAGATGGAAAGCTAAAATAAAGCACCTAAATTCAAAATCAGTCTCACTGCTTGAGGCTGGAGAGCTTTCACTGGCCTCTTAGGGATCTGTCTGAAGCCAGGACACTAGCTGAGTGCCTAGCACTATATAGCCAAGATTGACATTTTCAGTCTATTAAAGTAGGGAACACATCAACAGGATAAGCACTTCCAGTTTCAAAAGAAAAATAATAAAGGATGTGTCCACTGTAAAATCTGGCTCTTACAGTAGCAGGTATCACACACATCTAGGCTGTAAACACTCTTATATAACATACTGGCTGCTTTTAATTGCTGAGGTAACATGAAGAAAATATAGCCTGGAGCATCACACAACTTCCACAGCCCAGCACACAACGTGTGTTGCAGCAGGACCAACTGAAAAGCAAGGTTTCCCTCTCCTCTCCCCACCCTTTATGAAATTCTGTGCCAGCTGTTGTATCTTGCAGAAAATTACAGAAACCTGCAGGGTGCCTATTTTGTTTGCTGCTGGCAGTGGAGGGGGCTGCTTACTCAGTCTTGGTGTATTTTTACATCCAAATCTGAAATGACAATTTAATTTTGAAATAACTTCATGCTAACACATTCATTATTTACTAGTAAATGGGCTGAGATTCTTATTTCCAATGTTTTCCCCAGTTTTTAATGGATATCCCTGTTTCACTCTGCTCAAAGCAGCTACCCAGCTGCTCGCCTACAACAATTATTCAATCAAATGGCACTTTCTAAATACTTCTAAGGTTTCAGAAAGGCTACCATGAAAAAAAATCAAAACACCACCACCACCACAAAAAAGAGAGACAGGGCAGCAACCCATCTTTATACAAATGAAACTGAAAGACTGAACAAAATGCTGATGCTGTGTAAAGTAACTCATAACAAAAAGAGTTCAGCTCCCAACAGCAGTCAGGCCCAGAGTTCTGGGCTGGTACAAACTGTATGACTTGTGACTTTTATCTATGTAATTTCTCTTCCAAAGTGGTTCTAAAATCAAAACATCTCCTCCTTCCCTTCCACTTAGGTACAGACAGCTACTGTCTCCATATAAAATAAGCCAGAAATCAGGCCATGAGCTATGCTTTTAAGAACACTAAGCAGTAGTTACTGTGTTCACAACTATACAGCTTATAGGACTTTACCAAAAAAGCTTCATTGCTGGTAGCCAATGGTAAACTAAAGTCCTAAAGAACAAGAGAGATTAAAAACAAAGAATAAAAAGCAAATCTGGATATATGAAAAAACTGAGGAAAGGGAAAACAAACCAAGCTAGGAATGAAGATAATGAAAACGGTCAGGTCAGTAGCTCAGTGAGACATGGCTAAGTGCTGTCCCCAGATGGGAACCTGGGCCTGAGGGCAAAGAAATGAGTTTGGGATCCTGAAGAACATTCATGTTCTGGGTCAGGGTCTTTAGTAATTTATTAGCAGTCATGGTCAGTTGCAGTCACAGAACACTGGATTTTGTAATGAGAGCTATTTTAATGAGAATGTTATAAAATTATGGATGTCAAATGGCAAAGATTTTTTAAGGCAGTCAATGGCAATTCCTACTTGAACAGAACCTGGAGAATTCACATTTCAGTACCAATTTTGTGACTGAGGCCGTATGTGGGAAGAGCAGCTCACGTTCTTTCATGACTGGACCAAGTGTCTATAGATGTATATGCAGCACTTAAAAAGCACCAGTAAATGTACTCCAGATGTCAAAGGGAATGAGTATAGCTCATTTTCAACACAAGAAGTAAAAGTTAAACCTTCTTTTTCCTGTCGCTGTTTCTTTCTTTAACAAATCAGGTTTGGAACTTATTCTTTGGCTGTTCAGCTAAGGATAGTATTTGCCCTAACCTCCTTTGTGCCAGGAACCCAAATACACCCCTGAAGATTTGGAGGCTTAGCAAATACAGCCATCAGCTGGATTTCGGGGACTACAAAACAAGCGTCAACCTCAGGCTTATACTGTCGTCTTCTGTTTAGTTTCTGTTTCAACCTATGGGGTTTTTGTTTCTTGCTTTGAAAACATCTTCCCCCTCCCTTCTTTATCCAAATAAGGCTATTTTCTTCCTACTGTTTTCACATAGTTGCTTTGGTTTTTTGTTTGTTTGGGTTTTTTCCCCCTAGGGAAGACACAGATGAAAGAATTCCTGCCAGTGAGACTTGGATCCAGGTGACATCTAATTCCTTACTTGGTTAAAACACAGGTTAATGGTGTTAGCTTGCATTGTTTTATCAGTCACTTCCTTTCTGAAGCCATTTCAAAGGGCACAATGGGATTCAGAGCTTCAGCATTTGTTGTTACAGCAATGAGGATGGATTTGGATGAGTTTGAGAGAGCTACAAACATGATTGACAGGTGCTGCTCACTTAAATACACACGATGAAATGTTTAAACTATGTTAAACACTAAAAAACATGCCAAATGTTAAACTGGTTTCCAGTTTCAAATAACCAAGTTTTTTAAAACTGGTAGATTATAGTTAGGAACACTAATCATGAACATCATGCAAACATGTCTCATGCTGTAAGTCTCTAACAGAAGCAGATGATTATCATCAGCAACCTGATATGCAAACCTCAGCTCTTGAGTTAAAAGTGTACTTTGAAGAAGTCTCTGAGTGCACAGTTACCAGGGGTGTTGTAGCAAAAAGAGTGGGCAGAGTCTGCAGCAGAAAAGGACTTTAGGGTCTTTTAAAACAAACTTGGTTTCCACCTATAGAGATCCATTTATTCTGATTTTTATTTCTAGCCAAAACAACAGCATGCCAGTCTTCAGGCAACATGTGTAAACCACCTTTGTAACCAGTAGCACACCATACAGACCCCTCTACCTCCTGTCTGAGCTCACTGGAACTACATGCATTTAGGCTAAGAGAGCTAGAATTGCTTCCCCAAAGGGGAAGTACTACAGCCACACCATTGCAGCCACACACAAGCTGCTTTGACCACAAAGTTTTTCTACTTGATGTACTTCAATAAAGTATAAAACTGTAAGTTTTATAAGGTTTTATAAAAAGGTTGTTAGCTGGCTTATGTTAAAATCTTAATATGAGAGGTAAGGCCCTGAAGTTTTTGTTCTGCCTTTACAAAGTTCATAAACCCACAGTACAAATGAGTAGGACCAGTGCCAGAACATCAACTGTAGCAAGACAGTGTAGGGGGAACCCTCACTCCAGCTCATTTAAAAAAAAAAAAAAAAACAAAACCAAAAAACCAACCACGACCAACCGAAGCAAACAGGCATCCCACAATCTTTTATGCTAAATTTGATCCATCTCTGCTTTTTTGTTCTATGTGTGTGAATGGTTGTGATATGAATTCTTTCATGCTGCAGCAAGAGACTGAGGAATCGCAGGGTGCTAAGTAGACTTGGTTTTCTGGAGTGCTCTGGGTCCAGGTGCACGTGGAAGCCACTGTACAGCTAGAGCTGAAAGGAAAAACTGGTTCCAGTTGGGAAAGAAATTATCAGTGAAACTAGACTGTATGCTAAATGGGAGGACACACAGAGGAGAGCTGTTGTGATTTGGCTTAGAGATTTGTGCTTCTACCAATGGTGATGCTCCCTCCACCACCAAACTTCAGTGCTGCAATCTAAGTAACCTCCCCCTGCCTCATCTCTCTGAATTTTCAGAAGGGTAAAAATTTTCAGAAGCCAGCAAATCTGCCCTCTTTGCCTCACCACACAACTATTCAGTTTAGGATGGAAGTCTTGGGTTTAAGCAACACATCCCACGCAGCTCGTCTCCGAACAACAGCAAGAACACCAAGAAGACTGTAGTGTTAGAAAGGAACATTTTATTGCAAGAGATTACAGACCTGGCACTATGGCCAAATGTTTCCATTACATCAAAATTGCTACCCATGTATCAGGCAACAGCACCTACAAAGCATGGTGGATTGAAATATTTGAAATAATAACATAGAGCTTTTTTAAGTAAGTACCATCCTAAAAAGATTTTAAAGACAATCCAAAACTATATAAACCATCATCTTTTTAACCATGAAAATGGTGTTAGGTATCCACACATTAACTACTGTGATAAAAAGTGGAAGTCTGTTAACCATAGCACTCAACTAAACAGGTTTTCTTCACAGCCCTCACCATTTAGTCAAAAGCCAATACTTGTTATTCACTGCTAATCTTTCCATATTTGTTCAGCCAACATTTATCTTCTGTAGGTTTTCAGAATCAAGTAGATGATTTAATTAATAACCCCTCTATAAAGCACTAGTGACATGCACGAAATCTAGAACCACAACTGGCCCAGAAAAAGCACTGAAGTAAAAACAGCTTTGCAGGAACAAATCTCCCCATCTCAGTTCTGCAATGCTGGCCTTTCAAAACTCTGAATGAATGCACATCTATGAGCCCCAGTTCATGACTTGAAATCCTCCTGTGATCCACTTACCTCAAAGACTTTGGTGATTTCCCTGAGTGTGGCTGAAAAGGTAGGACTCTGAACATGCACACAGCTCAAACATGAAGTCTGGCCCAAACTGCTGCAATCCCCATCTTCAGTGCATTAGGTGCACACTTTACCTTCCCAAAGGCTAGTGTTAGCTATTATCTAACCTGTGCCTTTTCTCCCGTCAAGGCATCAGCAGCTCATATCCCTGCCTTGTGGGACTAGTCCACATAATATGACTCACACAATCCATATGAAGCAGTATACAGCAGACAGTAGTAAACGCCCAGGGATCTCTGTGAGCCAGTAGTTGTCATCTGCTTGCCTCAGCTCCCATTTTCCATCCATGCAGCCTGAAGACACTACCACTTGGCAGCAGCTACCACAGACACTTTAAAATCACCTTTTCAAGGTCCTGCAGAAACATCATTTCAAGGAACTCAAACAGTATACATTTTAAGATGCTTTAAAAATCTCACTGGGACCAGGGGATATAGGCAAGTTACCTTAGAAAGTGTGAGGGGTGGCCTTCTACAATTTCCCAGGTTTCTCTAGTACTCTGAAAATTCCTTCACAATTAATTTTCCAAAGACTGTTAGTTAAGAGACCTTTACCAGAAACTAGGGTAACTCCAGAAACACTTAAGATTGTGATAAGGAACCAAAATCAACACAATAAAAATCGCTACGCCACTGCAACCTTTATCCCAAAGCAATCTAGCTAATGAGAACAGACTAACCACTTGTGTTTGTTTGTGTGATTCTGGAAGTCCAGCTCCTTTACACAGACTTCCATAGAACCTACCAAAGCCATGCATCTTGAAACATGAGGTTCATGTAATAAAGTGACTAATTTCATTAAGTCTCTTCTACTAAATTATTTAGAATCTCTTTATCTCTGGAAAGGGAAATTTATAGCTCCTTTTAAGTAGCAACAGAAGATCTGGATTTCCAAGCAGTGGAAACCAAGAAAACAAATAGCCCCACTTGAGGACTAGATGCTAAACAAATCTTAAGGGTACTCAACTGTTATTTTTATGTTTTAAAAAATAAGATCTTCAGTCCACATCAACCATATATGCAATTAATTTAATCAGAAGAGTTCTAACTAAATATATATATTTAAGCTATTTTGTCAAGGATCAAATGCAAGTGGGGTGCAGAGCTGCAGTGCACCTATTCAGAAAGCCTGCTGCTGAAAACTTCTGCTCTCATAGAAAGAATCACATTTTTGGAAACTATCAGGCCTAGAGCTCTCCACTCTTCAAAGGAGACCTTGCACTTCAGTGCAAGCTCATGACTGGGGTTTAATGACTTAAACAGAATTAACTAGTTTTTTATTACTATGAACCTAATAAGAGATTTTTGCTACTGCTAAATTTCACACAGTATGGCTTCACCTTACAGGCATTCTTAACAATACTAGATAAATATCATTTGCACTTAATTGATTTTTCATCTGTTGAACAGCCACAAAATATGGTGCTCTGACAAGCACCTTTTTTGGTTATAAGGGTAAACAAGCACTCTATTAAAGCATTATAAACATTCAAGGTGATTCGAATTATTTCTCTCTATTCTGTTTGAACACATAGATGTAGATCTTCCATTTTCACAGCGTAAAGAAAAAAAAATCCCGCAAATGTCCACTAACTTAGAAATTTGTTAGTCTGCATATACGTAACTTGTCTGCACTACACTTCAAGATCCCACATATCTTCCTAAAAATCTTATTTTCTTTCTTCAGCCTTTGAATGTAATGATGTAGATCTTCCAGTTTAAAAAAAAAACAAAAAACAAAAAAACCAAATGTTGACAAAGCTAAAGTTCTCTGTAGTAACTTGTACAGTATAACACAGGTAGCAGTAATTTAATTACAACTGTGGCAGAGCTATGATGGCCTTGACTCAAGATTCTGTCCTGCAGGGCTAAGCATTTTTAACCCACCTATTTTATCAGAACATTATTAAGCCTTGTGTGTTACTGCATACATGCAGGAAGACAGACATTTATTTCTATATTCCACCAATCAAATGTAATGTGTCTGTGAACAAGTCAGTTTATTGCAAGTAAATGTACTTTTACTTAAGATCATGAGAAGGTTCTAATCTCAAGCAAGACAAATCAATTTCACAAACTTAATGCACACAATGCAAATAAATGCTTCACATTATAGACATTTAGATTTTCTTTAAACCTTTTTATTTAGAGATTTTTCTGGTAAGGAGATATACCATAGGAAAGCAATTTTGCTGGCAGTGAGGTATGTATATACTCTACCAAAATACTCCTCTTGTTTGAGTTGCTTTTAACTTTATTTACATATAAAGAAAATATCAATGCATATTCCTTGGCTTAACTACAGTATCTGTTACCCTATTTGAGCAAAATGAAATGTTACTTGCATACAAAATCGATTTGTAGAGGAATCAGATTTGATTTAAACAAAAATCATGTTCTGAAGACAGTTTAAATGAACAAACACAATTCAGCATGACCAAGACACCTGCACCATATTTCCATCCTCACAGCACATTTATTTCAGTAATTCTGTAAGTAGGTCCTTAGCATGAGCATAGTGTTACAGTTTTCATACATATAATCACATCCAAAACAAGCTCTAAAATTTACGTTGTAAACATTCTCTTCATATGTGGAAATATTTTATGTTCAAATTTCCTAAAATGATCAATCTTTTAAACAGAATTATAAATGAAAAGTCTACTCTAACTGTGTAGTGAGCAATGCTTATTAGTACATTTCTACAGTGTTAAATAAAAAAGTAGAGAGGCAAACTTCCGTAAGCAAGTCAGACTTTAAGCAAATTGTCATAAGGAAACAAACTTGTTAACAAAAAGATGCTTTGTAATAAAGAAGTTGGGTTGAATCTACTATGATACAAAAACATAAGGGTAAATATGATCTTTGTTGACAAGTTGGAGGTAGCATGGATGCACCACTTTATTGTCAGTGAGAAATGCAACTGAAGTAAAGAATATTTCCTTACCACAAATTTCCAGTATTATGTACATATTTATCTTAGAAATTTGTTTGAACAAGTTTCCCTCCACTTTTTAGTACAAAAAGCCTCATGTGATTAAAAAAAAACAAAACAAAAAAACCCCACACTTACACACCTAGATAGAATAGTACTAATTGCCCTATTTGAATGAAACAGTCTCTTGAACTATGAAGTACATGATATTTAATGCCCTAAGTTGAGTAAATTGTATTAGCAGTTCTTGGTATTATACAAAACACTACATACATACAAACAAAATAGAATAATATCTTATTTTACTATGTAATTCTTTTTGGAATAAACAGAGCCTTGATTTGGGTAACACTGAAGAGAACGTGGTTTCTTTGTTTTATTAAAATTTGTCTTTTAAGTACCCATGTGCAACAATTTAAAAAATGGCTGCCATACATGTAATGGTCTTGTATTGATAGTGAACACAGTAACTGACAAAACATAATAAACCTTAAAAACACATCTTCCACTCTATATAAAATATAAAGACTACTTACTGTAACTGTTAGGAATTCAATTTATTTTGATGTTACTGTAATCCACTGCCTCTATTTTTTTTTTGTCTTTAGCATTTATAAACATAATTTAGTGTAGCAATTTATTTTAAAAAATGACAAAGTATTTCAAATTTACATCCAATTAAAATTTAAAATGTTGCCTTGTTCTATGATGCTGCTTCTGCCATCAGTAAAGAAAATGAAGTTTCAGTAATTGAAGCAGGCTTTTTAAGAAGTGATGTGACTTCAACCATGCCAGCTCCAGTCCGTGGAAGATTTGCGTTAACAATGTGTCGCTGCAAGTGCTTTATCCAGTCTTCTTGAACAGACAAAGGTCCTCGAAAGACCAGACCACAAAACCTATGCAAATATTAAAATTATTCCATCAAGATATATCTAACTCTACTAAAAATAACATAAAAATATTATGCGGAAAACCTAAATTTTTTTACAAGTTTGTTTCTACATGTTTAAAACCTTAGTATTTGAGTTGATTTATAGAAACTGTCAGCACAAAACCTCTGCAGTTTATGCAACTTACACTCTTACATTTTTAACACTGCCAATAATCTGTTGTTCTTACAAAGGGTCTCTTTTGAAGGACACGATCAACAAGACTTTAGCTAGAGAAACGGTTAGCAACCTAACTCCTGAGCATGATCAATACAAATCCTCTTGCTCAAATTAATGAAAATAGGCACCTACTGCTCCCCCCTCCCCTTATTGTTTAATCACAAATTAATTTACAAGACATAATCTTAAATATTCTAATTAAAATTAGCAAGTTCTTAAGAATATGTAGTTTCAATAAAATAATCCTATGTACCTGCATCTGAGTATGTAAACTTCATCAGCACTATGAGGTAATTGCAGCATTTTTTTCTTGCTTCCAGATCTTGACCTTGACTTCTTTTGCTTACAGTCTAAAGCTAAGAAGAGAGAAATTTTGGTATGTGAAAGTGGCATTTCAATGAGTGTTAACCAAACAGAGATATTTAATAAACAGCCCCTACAGCAATAGTGAAAAGGCATCTACTTCCTTCTTAATTATAACGGAAATTCAAAACAACTACAGCGTGCTCAAAAAAATGCAAAACACACGAAGCTATTTTTTTCCAGTGTAGCACACTGTTTGTTTTTTAAAACACTAGATAATTGACATTTGGCATTAAACTGTTGTTTCAGTATCAGCAAACACCTGCTAACCTACTGCAGAATTACACAGAACCAAAGCACCACTGGAAATTCCCTTTCCTGTACAAAATGCTATCAAAATCCCAGAACTTGTTTTGTAGTCCAGTATCATTGTCCCTGCCTATGGCAGGGGGTTGGAACTAGATGATCCTTGAGGTCCCTTCCAACCTTACCATTCTATGATTCTATGATCATCATGTAAGACCACTTATGTTCAACCAGTTACAACTTCATAAAGTTGTAGTTTTCAGGTAATACAACCAAGAGTTTCTAGTTTGAAAAAAACACCTGCCATTTGTTTTCAACATAAAGTAAAAGTTGGATCTTTTAAGAATTTCAAAATAAGTTTTCCCCTTGATCCTTTCTGAATTCTAATGTGTCTTGCAAAAAATATGTATTAATCCTTGGCACTGGGAGCTGATATTAGGACAATCAACAGGGAGGCAAGGCCACTTTTAAAACTGAGTTTCAGCATTTGAAATTGTATATGAAAATGTATGTGAATAGGAAACACATAGCAAATGGATTCAGTTAGCACTGAGGTCTGTACCTCCCACAACAGATGTAACAGGAATCTGTAACAAAACCAGTAGATTCAAAGAAACAGAGTTGGGGGATGAGAGGATTAAACTGAGTTAATACTGTTACGATGAACACAGTTGATAAAGTTCAAGAAAAAAACAAAAACAAAACAAAACAAGAAGTTTGTGATTGCTTGAACTGAGAAGTGTATTTTGCTACACTCTGTTGAAAAAAACAAGACTCTGACACTAAAACTCCACAGAAACCTGAAAGATAGTAACAAGTGGTACTGTTGATACCAAAAGGCACAATGTAATGCTACTGAAGCCTCTTAACTGTAAAACTGAAAAAAGTTACACTTCTCTATGTTTTGACTCTTGTAATACAAAACAAAAGGAAAACAATCTTAGTATTCTGAAGCATGAGATGTCATCTGGTGAGCTAAAACATGTTGTTTTAAAGAACACACAGTCTTAATTGCACCCTTCATCTTTATGGCATCCTCCAAAACGAGTTTTTAACCTGTGCCCAAACTTTCAACTTGTAGATACATCAGACATTTCCCAGTTCACTCCCAAATTTAAAGATCCCTACAGCATCTAAAAAACACAGAATGATTTTTTGAGTTTTGAAGGTATGAGAGAACTAACTGAACAAGGAGAACGCAGATACCAACCTAAGAGACTTCTTTCAGACCCCAGGTCAAGCCATCTTTAGGAAGATGAGGTTAGATAGCACTTTTTTTTTATGATAGGAAGAAGGAAAGTAGTCTGGATATAAAGGCAGTAACTCAAGGTAGCAGGTAACAAAGAGACAGAAATGGTCAAGAGAACTTCTGGAGAGGTAAACAGGTAAAGGATTCTTAATGCTTTATGCTCTCATTGAAAGCAACATTCATAAGTAGGAAGAAAAATAAAAGCTGCCTTTCAGGCTACAGGAACTACAAGTAGTACAAATATTTTACATACCAAAACATCAGAAACATCATCATCAGAAATGTAAAGAGATAAAATACTGAACCTAGACACCCATTCTCTGAATTGGTATGGGGGTCAACCTATTTGGCGCAGTAATTACAGCAAAAGCTTTAGAGAATTTCACAGGAAAGAGGTGAATGAAGTCAGTATTATCTGAATACAAACACATCCGTGAGTTCCATCTGATGTCAGTTAGTTGAGGTCCATTGAGATGAGGTTAAAAAAAAGAAAGCAGCAGTAGACAGCAGGCTTTTCTCCTAGAGAAGCCTGCCTACCCACATTTGAAACAAGAACTAGCTTATTTCCTTCAGGTTGGCAAACATCAAGAAATCTGATTATACTCATATAGATCCCAAAGACTGCAGAGAGCTTTCACTTTCTTATTGGAACTGAGTCAGTCTTCTGCAACAGAATTCCTAAAGCCTAATGGTTTTGTGCGTGTAATCTTTGAAGAACATCCTCTCCCCTGGCCACCCAATGACTGTGCAATCAAATAGGCAGCAACACACAGAGAAAACTGCCACAGCATACCAGAAGAGGTAGTTTCTACTTCCTTGAACGGTACCTCTTCCAAGAACAAGAAAACAAAGGAATGTGCATCCTGTCTGAGCCATTTGATAAAGGTTCTAAGAAAAAGAAATTATAAGACAAAGAACAGCAAATATCACAGTAACAGACAAAGAAAAAAAAAAATCAGACCACTCAGTGCATTTTGAGTAATTTAGCTAAGATTAAAAGTAGACTTGCCCAAGGCAAGAAGCTGCCACAAAGACAAAAAATACTATGAATACTACTAAACCTGTGTCCTGCTAGAAGTATTTTTTGTTCCATTTGTCATTTCCACCTAGTCCTTCACATTTCAGACAGCACAAAGCATGTTTTGAAGTTACTCCAATGAACTCCAAAAAAGCAGGAAAGTAGAGAAAGAGTCAACATCTACATGAAGTTGACTGAAAATAATATTTCCAACACCAGTTACCAGAAACATGTACCATTAACTGTCACATTAATGTTACTTTCATCTATCCAGACAGCAGCAAATTTAAATGAAGTCACATGCACACACTTAAGTACTTGGTTGATATGATGCTTACTAGTGCTTACAAGTATGAAGACACCCCATTATCTAATCTGTAAGAAAATGTAGCCATGCTCTGATTAAAATTAAGTTACTGCATTTACCATATAAAAACCACGACCTCTTTGGCAAGTAATCAGTTTTGGGAAGAGACCAAAAATTAATTTAGGTTTAGCAATCTGCATGACAATCGCAGCAAATTGCCAGGAAAAGGCAGGACCTACCTACCATTAATGCTTGTTTTGTGGCTATGGTAACTCTCAAAGTATCATCCTTCATTCTCCATAAAGGCCCAAATGTTTTTGGAAGAAGCCTCCTTCCTTCAAGTTCGGCCACTAGGTGCTTCCTAGTTGTTATTAGAAAAACTTTTTGAATACAACTACCTACACCACTTCATCAACTCTCCGAAACAGAGGAAACAACCCATTCAAAACAATCAAACTTGGGAAGAATCTCCTTTGAGACACTCAAATTCAGTATCAGAACACACTATTCAGAAAAATAAATGCCAGATACAAAAGGGTGTTACGTAAAGACCTCCTTAACTTCTGTGACTACTTATCAAGAAAGACTAAAAGCAGGAGGTGATAGTAGGCCAAAATGAGCGTCCCTAAATCAACATAAATTAGCTAAGTCACAATCAGAGGTCCTTCATGCCATGACATTTGAGGTTCAAAATTAAAAGCACATCCATGCTAATTGGCGTGTTCTGTTTCTCGATGCCCCCCCAACATGGTATATTCATTTTAGGAAGTCTTTATTCTAACTTTGTGACTTTTATCATAGTGTATGTAAGCTAATGCAAGTTGAATAATTACACAAATAAATGGATCCAATTTACCATTTAAACCCACTGCCATATAGAAAGTAAAGAATAGTAAATTATCTTTCTTGTGTGTTTATTGTTGTGTATTTGTATATTTATTTAATGTTTCAAATCCAATCGTTTGCTATCTATCTCTGTCACCACTGCAAATACATTAAAGAAAGGCCACCAGTAATTTGCTCCCTGAAGGATTTTATGGGATACTAAATATTATTACATTGTGTCACTTGATCAGTTTTAAGTGTAACAGCACAGAATGAAGATATGCAAAGGCAGTGGATCTCAAGTTTCTGCTGTGGCTGCAGATGTTTCCTGAAGCTGTAATTTTGAGAGTGTGATACTAGAAGTTATTTGGCAGCATAATGGTCACGTGAACTGCTACCTCAGTCATACTGCTGGCCCAAAAGCCAAACTCCTTGGCTTGATAGTTTATTGTTCTCTTCCAAATTCCTGAAAACGCAATTTCCATCTACAGAAGCAAAGAGTAAAGAAGGGAGTGGTGATTCCCAGAAGATGATAGCCAGTAAGAGAGTATGTGAGAACAGACCTCAATGAGAGGATGTAAAAAGCCAGAGTTCAAGAGAGCATTGAGAGACTTAGGGGAAAGAGGTCTACAGAGAAGAAAAGGAAGGAAGCTGGATACACAACTGTAGCAAGAAGAATGAGATGCACTTGGAAGATGTTGCATAGGTCTGTGCAATGCTCTTATTAAAAGAAACTTACTACATGCTCTGAGAAACACTTGTGTTGGTATCAATTGAAACAGGTGTAAAACCAAAATCAGTACCTACCCAAGGTGAGTGATCAAATAGTTACATCGTTCAAAACTGGGACTGCATAACAGAAAAGAAATTAATGTTCCAGTCAGACACCTGAAGACTGTCATACAAAAGCCAAGTGGCTATCCAAATGAACCCAGACAAGCATTGCTGTGACAAGTTATGCAGTGGATCTACATAACTACAGGCACAAATTAAGTTTAACAAACACTAACTCTGAACAGCCAACAGTTTAGAAAATTTCACTTCTAGAATGCTTTTCTTGAGTCCACTCTCAGAATTTATTATTATGCTTAACTATGTTTATTATGCTGCTAAAACTATCAAGTTGCATAAAAATGGGTAAGATTTAACCAAACGATCACATTACTAACTATAGTGGTGCATCTGTTAGAAAAGCAATACAGTGATAGTATCAAAAACATGCAGACAAACAGAAAACCTGAGCAGAAAACTAGCACGCACGATAATGCGGTACTAGTAAAGGTCTCACTTTACCAACATGCAGGGATTATGTATTTCTCTTGCTAAATAGTAATGCCTAGATAGTTCCCGTAAAAAATGATAAATAAAAGAATTGTGTCATTCATGTTTACATACAATGACTTAATTACAGCAAGAAACAGAAAAATAATTCAACCAACATGATTTCTTTTCCGTAGTTACGTTTTCTTCAGAAGGCATAAAGGCTTCAGGAAAACGCATTACAGGACCTGTATAAACATATCCTCATTGTCTCCATACAGGTTCTAGGCTGAAGCTAAACTGAACACACCCTGAGATTACTCTCAATGGTAGCCAGTTTTTCCTGGCTACCTGAAGAGGGTCCTGACACAGCCTGAAGAGTGACACTCACAGCACAATTTAAAACTGATGTGTGATAGACACATGGATTGCATAAAGTTGTAGCTAGAACTTAAGCGTCTCCAGTCCATGGTTTAAGTCGAAGACCTTTATCCACACATTACAAGGTATTTTTCTGTCTCAGCTCTAGATCCTGGAATTAAGGGTTTAGTGTGTATGTTTAAAGTTTTTCTCAATATCCCCCGCCCAAGCTTTGCTGTTAACCTTATTTTGTTTCTAATTTGATTTTAAACAAATGTCTAGGTCTCAGCAACAAAAGATTCAGGAGTTTTCTTTCAGGTCTTTTAAAGAAAGCGACAACTGTTCTTGTTGAGTATGGTGCTACTTCAGCAGCAAAATGCTTTTCTTAAAGAAAACAAAAATCTCTGAAAGAACTGTAACAAGCTACATTCACTCTTCCCATTTAGCAAAAGGGAAACTGAGGTACAAGAAGCTTGTCCAGGATCCAATGTTTGAGTACTATCCTGTTTGCTAACGCGTCTCCTCCACTGAAGTGTTAGGATTTTAAGGAGCAATTTAAATATCTAGATGTTGAAACATATTTCATGGGTATGTGTATGAGCAAAATAACCCGCCACAGGGATAATATCAAATCACAGCAGTGGTAAAGGAAGTCCACTGTTACCACTTTTCTACCAAGTAAACATGAAAACTTTCAGAATCATTAACTAAAGGCACTTCCTCCTACACATTGGATATTACTGTATCTACTGACTTCCTTCTACATCTACTTTGTTGTAGCATTAACTTAGCACATTACAAGACTTGGCAATCACAGGTCCAGTTTGGAAAAATATTTCTTTTAGTTTTCTCAGAGAAATCTGGAACTTAAGTTTGCCATTCCTAGTATAACAACTTAATTTTGTAGATAAAAAGAATTACATGTTTCCAAAGAACTAGATGAAAGTCTGTGCTTATTGACACAGAAAGCTCATGGTCGCCCTTCTTAGTAACTGAGTATTCCACATCTCCTGTCTCTGAATTTTCTTCACTATATGCCACCTCTGCTCCCTAATTTGTTGATGACCATACAAAGTCTCATTAATGTCAGCCATAATCCAAGTAACTCAGAAACTGCCTACAGCCAAGTAAACTGCAGGTCTCTGGAAATAAGTACAAATATGGAATAACAGAAGAAATTAAGAATTAAATGTAATTTAATATAAAAAACATTAACATCACTGCCAAAAGCTGTGCTACACTCACTCCATGACAGACCAGGCAGTGTTTGGGTTGTGAGCCAAAGAAGAAATGAAACCAACTACACATAGTATTTTGTATTTATATACAGACACTGTAAAATCACTTGCTTTTCCTATTTTAACTACAGTATTCATAGTAATTTTATGTACTAGATTGTAAAAACTACTTGTTGGTTCTTCTAGGGCTTTGAATTTTCTTTTTTTTCTGCTCTCATTTTTTAGATGCTTTTAAAGACTTCATTAGAAGGCCAGCTAGCTAGTTTGGAACTTGCAATACTGTAGGAGGATGAATTTAAGAGAACATCTCTTAATTTTGCTTACATACCTTGAAAGTGTTGGATCCAAAATAAATGAATAAGAATGAAAATCAGACATGAGAGTGGACAACAGCAACATATCTTTTCTTACAGGTTGCTGAAGTTTTATGGTAAATAAATTGCTTATTAGCAGAAGCTTCAAAATTATTTTGAATTAACATATGCTTTTGTCCAGTCTGATGAGGAAAATGTATCATAGACAGACTTGCTTTTACATCTGTAACAAAACATACCTGTCCCAGTCAAAAGTCCAGCACTCTTCTTTCGTGCATAAGCGCGTAAGTGGTTGGACAGGCTAACAGCACTTGTAAACGTCGTATTGCAATGCACACACGTTCTAAGCTTCACAGGCATACCTATCATTCAAAAGAAAACTATAATCCAGTTCTCTCTTCAAAAAAATGAAATTCTCAAAGCGTTTGTAAAAAGTTTTCTGCAATAAAGATGCTTTAAAATATATTCACTGCATTGATGCCATTTTTTAGTATATTAGAAGGATCCAAGTTAACCGTCATTAGTTTTCCATGTAGTGCTTTAAAGCCATACCATGTTACTTGAAAAAGAACAGAAAGGAGGCAACTTAAGCCCATTAGGCTACTCTGCATTTAATACCTACTATCAAGTTCCTATAGATCTCCATGATATGAAAATTCTAACCCCAAAATATAATCCTGCAATCTGAACAGCACAATTCTGTGGAAAATTTTCAGAGAATGCAACATTGCCAATAAAGAGAATTTAAAAAGTGTAGTTGACAAAGCAGTAATTAAAAGTGTTTTACCCATAAGACTGAAGAGCTCAATACTAATTTAGGCTGCTGTTGAAGGCTCGTAGAAAAAGGCGGTAAACACACCACTGAATAGCTGTTAGGCAAAACATTTTGTTCAGTGCGTTTTCTGTTCATTACTTTAGATGCAGAATTGATAACGAAAGTTAATGATTTGAAGTTTTTTGCTAAAATCTTTGTGCTAAATAAATGATCAACAAAGCAACGAGCTGTTTGTCACAGGGAAACAGTAAAACAATACTGAACTCCTCACTTACCAGACAAAGACACCATTATAACCTATTCTCTACTCAACTTCCCCATAAAGTTTTCCCTTCATTTTACACAGATAGATTGTTTTCGTCAACTAATATTTCAAGTTCTCTTCTAATAAATGAGAATAAATAAAACCCCTAAAACTACTCAGATGGAAAGCCTGTTTGCGGGAAAGAAAGAATCCTATTCTACAGCAGAAGACATGCTGTTTTTTCAGGAAAGTTACAGAAGAATACCTGGTTGGTAAATTTTTTTTTAAAACACTAAATTCAGAATTAGAACTATTTGCCTTTTTAGGAAAAACAGAAGAATTTCAGCTCGATGTTAAATATTTTCTTAGTAACTCAATAGGCACACTGCATTAGTTGTCAATTTTTGCTACCTCAGCCACAGACTTACAGAGCCCCATCTGCAACTGTTAGTATTATGCAAGCAAATGTTTATTTTTACCTGGTTGTTCATCACAACCCAATAGATGCTACCTAGTATACAGCAGCAAACACTAACCAGAAAGTAATACAGTGTCAGGTTTGGCAAGCTATTCCTATAAGCATTGTTTTTCATATTATTAAGCCTGTGAAAGATATCCTTCCTTTATTAAGCAATCTCCTATCTGTAACCACAGATACCCAGAAGACACTAAATGTAAATCTGTTCCACTTCTACTATGTAATTTTAGAAAGCTACCTTTGTTAAGAAATTAATTGCCACATCTTTGCAGTTCCCTGAAAGAACTTCTGAACACACTGGATTGTTGTTTTCATTTGTTTAAAGGAAGACAAGAATACAAGTGAAAAAGAACTAGGCACTGCCAGCTTTACTAATCTGCACTGGCTAATAACAAGAAAACTAACAGAACCAAATAAAGTTGGAGTATAAAATTAAGATCCTGCTCCTCAATCTGAAGAATCCTGTAGCATCATAAAGTGATGTTCAAACAAGAAACGGTAATTGTAAGCTTATATACACATTAAAAAGGATGACGTAAGAATCTCCCAAGAATAGATACAGCAGTTATGTTGACAAGTAGATTAAAAATATCACTCTAAACCCCTGCTCTATTAGTATATACAGTATCTAGGAAGTTGATTATAGAATTGTTTCATTAGCACAACTGTCAGTGGAGGGGCGATTTCTGTCCATACCACTCAGAGGCTGTACCTTAGAAACCAACTGACTACAACTGCATTCCAACAAAGCTTGAACCAGTATGGGTCTTCGCTCAGAATAGACAGGCACTAAGCAAGCATTTCTCACAGCAGCCACAATTTTGAAACAAACAAGAATTAATCTATGTTGCAAGAGTACAATTGCCTAAAAACATCACAATTAGTTGACAGCGATTCACCCGTTTGGAGTATTATGCGTTTATAATGGTATCAACAGTTCTGTTAGTTTGAGTAAATACTACTTTACACAAACCTCAAAGATTTAAAATGAAGCAGTTCCCAAACCAGTTGTTTTAATGATCAAAACCAGGGTTACAAGCCCAAACATTTCAGAACTGTTAGACTACCAAATATACATGGGCATTTCAATTCATTACAGGAGGATGTGTCTTCTTCCCTACTGAGACTCATTTTGTGTTTGCTTTGAATTCGTATGCCTAAGCACACAGAGAACAGGAATGATGTCTCATGCAAAAAAATCCTCAGTTTTGTTTTTTTAAGATTTGTTCTTGTTTGGCGAGTTTGGTTTTTTTGGGGTTTTTTTTGTGGGTTTTTTTTTTTCAGATGAGGAAAAACATGTTAGATAAATTTGATGTGCTACTTCTTGCAGTCAGTGTCCTCTGGAAATGAAGTAAGAATTAAATGAACAGAACCCCAAATAAAATACTCAGCATTTGTACATATTCTATGAATTAAAAAGATTCTTTGGAAATGTTGTCAAGACCACGAGAAACATCTTCTTACCTGACTGCATAGTCAAGTCCATTTTTTGTGGTTGATACATCAATGGACTGTCTTCATTTAATGGAAGAACACATTTTTGAACAAACCTCTTTCTTGCAGTTTGATTATGAATCTTTTGAGGAGAAATAACAGGATTCCTTTCTTCTCCTAACCTCTTATTTTTCAGGAGTTCTATCAGTGTAAGTGACTGATTTTTTTTTCTTGCATGTAGTACTGCTTTTGTTGCATCACATTCATTTAGGAAACTCAGCCCTTCCTCCTCTGATGCAGACACAGATGTATCTTCAGTCTTTAGGCCATTATGGTATGCTTCAAGAGGTATAACATTCTGAGACAAAAAGTCATCATTTGATGCAAATTTCTGAGCAACAAACGGTCTAGGAATAATGCGACGACTGTTCAAAGCCTTTAGGATCTTTTCATACTTATCTTCATTTTGCATCATCTCGTTCAGAACACATATCGGGGACTTGTGTGCATCCCACTTGGTTTTGCCAAGCCTCTTCAGGTGTCCTCGCACATGATTAGACAATCCAATTTTAGTATCGAACCAGCCTCCACAGAGCTGACACGTATGCTCAGAGGAAGTTTCAGATTTCTCAACTGCTACAAAGAAAATAATTATGTTTTTAGACAATTATATACAGTTAACCAAAACAATACTGAATGACAAGAAGACAGACTTTACAAGACAAAGCAAGTCTTGTTCAGTGCTCAGTAAATCCCTTCATCCCCATTACTTTATACCCCAATTAAAAAAAGAAATGAACCACCACAGGAAAAACACCTTACCTTTTCTAACACGTTTAACAGGAGTTCCTGTTCCAGTTCTTTTAAAGTGTTGCATTTTGTCACTTGTTGCTATTTGTTCTGGTGAAACAACATGACGGGCTTCATAGCTTAGTCCAGCTCTGTGAAGATGTCCTCTGACATGATTGGACAATCCAACACCTGTTTCGAAGGTTGCTGGACAGTATGGGCAGGACTTCTTTTCAAGTGACAAATCAGTCCAATGGAAAACTGAATTATGCTTTGGCAATGCTGATCCTACGTTTTCCAAATTTTGAGGATCATGTAAATCATGCAGGAAGTTACTACCCTCAGCATCTTCATAATACTCAAAATAAAAGCCATCATTCTGCTCATAACTAAGTGAAGATTTATCACCAGCTTCGTGATCTTCCATTTTACCTTTGAATATAGGGAATAGGTTTACATGCTCCTGATTAATATCACTGTAAGATTCATCCTCCATAGACTGTGTAGTGTATTCACATAGTTCAACATTATCCCATGAACTTTCATCCTCTGTTTCATAGCTGTCTTTTTTTTCAGCAGAGTTTAGTTTCTGTAAAACAACAACAGTCATTTTATGTAGAAAATCTGGATAGCAATCCAAATAATCTCCTGTAACAGAGCCTTCCCTCCTGGATTCTTTAACCATTCTTTTTACAGCTACACATCTATGATCTTTACAGCCTTCTGCCCCTTTGCAACCATTATTTGAATCCACGACAAAACAATTATTAAGGGAACTACTTGATGAAGAAAATAAATGCAAGAAACTGACAGATTTGGACTCTTCCTTTTTAAAATGCAAAGGGTAAGAGTCATTAGATTTTTAAAATCACACTGTAGTTTCCATATTTGTATTTATATAAATAATTACAAGCTTTCTGCTTTGCTGCTTGATGAAAACATTAAGGTTTCTGGTCAATGTTATTTCTAACTAAACAGTTCTTGTTTGTAGAATTTAGATTGCATACACTTACAGATGACTGTGAAACGCTTTTCCGAGCCTTCTGTATCCTGTAGGGTCTCTTATGAAGTTTTGCGAAGCTACCGGACTGAGAAGTAGAGCCAAATGATCTTCTTACATCCTGTTTTAAAACAGAGTTCTTTGGAAAAGTAGAAGATTGTTTCATCAACTGTTTTGTCCTGCTACCAAATTCTAAAGATTCTTCTATCATCCTGCCTTTTCTTTTTTCTAGTCTAAGATGGCTACCAAAGGGATCAATGCATGATGCTGGGTGCAAATATTCCATGTGTTTTTTTAAAATGCTTCTAACTGGAGTAGTAAATGGACACATCTTACACATATATGTTGATGACTTTTTTGAGGATCCCAAATATGGATTTTTCAAGGATGCCTTTTTCTGTGCTTTCCTCTGGGACATGTCACTACCAATAATTGAACATTTGACTACTGCTCCATGAGCGATCCCTCGATGGCATTCCAGTTCATTTTCTGTCACAGCCATGAAATTGCACTCCTCACAGCAATAATATCTTTTATCTTTTTCATGGGTCTTTGCATGCTGCACAAACGTTTTGGGACAATTGGTACCAAACACACACTGTGGACACTGTAACCGTGCATTCCTACCCTCATCCTGAAGTTCTTTCAGCTCACGTATTTCTTCCATCAGTTTCTGCCTTCTTTCTTGGTGAATTATCATGTGTTTAAGAAGTGAATTACGATCTCGAAATGTCCTTCCACATTCCCTACATGCATAGGGCCTGGGGACATTAAGATGTCGGAAATGACTGTTTCCATCTAAATGGTACATCATATGCCTATGCAGATGTTTCTTCTCCCTAAAATTCACATTGCACTTTGTACAGGGATAAAATGATGGTTCATCAGTACTAAAAGTAGATGGTGATTCAGAATCATTCTGTTCACATTTATTTTTTAAAGTGTTGGAAAGAAAAGTGCTAGTGTGAACAGGAGAAGTATCTTCTGCACAGTTACTAGTAGGACTATAAATGAGCTGCTGTATGGCATCAACAGCTTCCAGTTCCTCATCTGCAGATTCAGGCTTTACTTTACTCAGTGAGTATTTCTGTGGTTCTATTTGTAAGTCCTCATTCTGCTCTAGGAAATCAACATTTAATAGTTTTGATTTACTAGGAATACAACTGCTATCATCAAAACAGTCCTCAGTATAGCGTGTTATTTTACTAACATCCATTTTCCTTTTTCGCTTTTTTTCTGAGCCTACTTTACAGTGAACAGGAGATTTTTCTACTGTTTCTTCATTTGTCATAAGGAACTGGATGAACTCTTTTTGTGGATCCCAGCTGGGATCACATCCTGATCTGAAACCACCTGTACCTGAGGAAACACCTGTTAATGTATCGACACAATCATCTTTTACTAGCAAATCTTTGTCATCCTCACAGACTTCTGCGGGGCCTATTAAAGTGCTATCTACACTAGTTCCTATTGATTTCTGTGAATCACAACCAACTGAGGAAGAGGTAGGTAGATTTTTAATGGAATGAGTCAGGCTCTTAGCATGTGCTACATCGGGTAACAAAAATAAAACTTGGTGCTGATTTGATTTCTGTGTTGCACTCTTTGCAGGCAGCTGAAGATCACGAACCACTGTTAAAGTTGAGCAGGAATCTGCGTGATGACCTACGGGCTGTCCGGTGGTTAATGAAACACTGCCTTTATTCATAATGGAAGTCTTAGTTGAGGTGGAGTGTGAAACTGGACCATTAACAGCAGCTCCTCTAGACGAGATAAAGTTTTCGCTAGAAACAGTAGGAGCACCAGGGTGTATAAATAGAGAAGTCTGGCCTCCACTTAAGGCTTTTTCAGATCTGTCCCTTGATAGCTCCTCAGACAGAGTCAATGTATTGTTTGCCTGAAATGACGCATCGCTCTCCTGTGGTTTAGGAATGCCACCTTCTTCCTCAGATATAAAATTATCATCACATATGATTTCCTCTTCTTCTTTAGCACCAGTGACTTCAGTATTTCTCTCTAAATCATCCATAGTGCTGGTCTGTCCATTAAGTACATTTATACTAAAAAGCAAACAAGAAAACTATCAGACAATCACAAAAATAATGGCAAAATTAATCTACAGCGTTCTTTACAATCGCCCTTCTTCACATAGTCATCTAAAACCAAATTTTTAACAAGTTCAAAACATATTTTTTTTTTTATATTTGAGACACATTTAGTGAAGTGATTAAAAAAAATATATACTGTTTTGCTATGCTATAGTAATAGAGCAAAAATCCCAGTAACTCAGTTCGAAAAAAGCCTGACAACTTACATGCAAGCAATATGGGAGAAAAGAGATTTTTAAAACATGTGCAAATAAATGCTACATGTACATAAACATAGGGTTTATCATTAGTTGTTTTCTAGAAGTGCAACAAGTCAGGAGTAATGGTCACTTGGACATCTTGCTAGTCATTTCAGTATTTGGTTGTTGCTGTTTGGTTTTGTATGTTTTAAAGAAAAAAAATTCAAAACCAACCAACCAGTAACTGTATTTTCCTTTAAGCACCTAGGAAAATAAAATAATCCTTATCCCAAAGTAGCAATTCTTTCAGAGTGTTTGTATAGAACTCAGCTGATGATTTTCAACAGTGAGGAGGGAGGAGTTCAGGACAAGTGGACTCTTGAGCTGGGTGATGCGGTCAGGGAGCAGTGTGTTCCCCTGGAAATCCATGAGGAATTAGTTCAGGACCTGCTGAGCCACTTGGACACCCACAAGTCCATGGGACCTGATGGGATCCATCCTAGGGTGCTGAGAGAGCTGGCAGATGAGCTGGCCAAGCCGCTCTCCATCATCTTCCACCAGTCCTGGCTCACAGGAGAGGTCCCTGACGATTGGAAACTGGCCAATGTGATCCCCATCCACAAGAAGGGACGGATGGAGGAACCTGGGAACTACAGGCCTGTCAGTCTGACCTCAGTGCCAGGGAAAATGATGGAGCAGTTTATCTTGGGGGCAATAACTGCACACCTGAAGGATGCCCAAGGGCTCAGGTCCAGCCAACATGGATTCAGGCAGGGTAGATCCTGCCTCTCCAACCTGATCTCCTTCTATGATCGGGTGACCCACCTGGTGGATGTGGGGAGGCCTGTGGATGTGGTCTACCTGGACTTCAGCAGGGCCTTTGACACTGTCCCCCACAGCAAACTGCTGGCTAAGCTGTCAGCTCGTGGCTTGGATGCCAACACTCTGCGCTGGGTTAGGAACTGGCTGGAGGGCCGAGCCCAGAGAGTGGTGGTGAATGGTGCCACATCCAGCTGGAGGCCAGTCACTAGTGGAGTGCCCCAGGGATCAGTGCTGGGCCCCATCCTCTTTAACATCTTCATTGATGATCTGGACGAGGGCATTGAGTCAGTCATCAGCAAGTTCGCAGATGACACCAAGCTGGGGGCTGATGTTGCTGGGTTGGAGGGCAGAAGGGCTCTGCAGCAGGACCTAGACCGCCTGGACAGATGGGCAGAGTCCAACGGGATGGCATTCAACAAGTCCAAGTGCCGGGTGCTGCACTTTGGCCACAACAACCCCATGCAGAGCTACAGGCTGGGGTCGGAGTGGCTGGAGAGCAGCCAAACAGAGAGAGATCTGGGGGTGCTGATTGACACCCGCCTGAACATGAGCCAGCAGTGTGCCCAGGTGGCCAAGAAGGCCAATGGCATCCTGGCCTGCATCAGGAATAGTGTGGCCAGCAGGAGCAGGGAGGTCATTCTCCCCTTGTACTCTGCACTGGTCAGGCCACACCTCGAGTACTGTGTCCAGTTCTGGGCCCCTCAATTTAGGAAGGACATTGAGGTGCTTGAACGTGTCCAGAGAAGGGCAACGAGGCTGGTGAGAGGCCTGGAGCACAAGCCCTATGAGGAGAGGCTGAGGGAGTTGGGACTGTTTAGCCTGGAGAAGAGGAGGCTCAGGGGGGACCTTATTGCTGTCTACAACTACCTGAAGGGTGGTTGTGGCCAGGAGGAGGTTACCTTCTTCTCTCAGGCAACCAGTGACAGAACAAGAGGACACAGTCTCAGGCTACGCCAGGGCAAGTTTAGGCTGGAGGTGAGGAGGAAGTTCTTCACTGAGAGAGTAATTTGTCACTGGAATGGGCTGCCCAGGGAGGTGGTGGAGTCACCGTCCCTGGAGGCGTTCAAGGCACGTTTGGACATGGCACTTAGTGCCATGGTCTAATCTTGAGGGCTGTGGTGATGGGTTGGACTTGATGATCTCTGAGGTCTCTTCCAACCCTTGCGATACTGTGATACTGTGATAAACAGAAGCCTGAAAAAGTGTTTATATTGGTATTAAAGGAGAAGACACAGTATCTGACATGCATAGGAAAGGTTCGAAATCTTTGAAAAAACTAGATGTCTTTCCATTCCCTTCTTACATCAGGATTCTCCTAGTTTTAAAATAAATAAATCACATCATACTTATATAAGTTCATTATGAATGATAAGCAAATAAAACAGCACATTCTCAAAAAATGGAAAAAACCCTTGCAAGTAGAAAACAAAAAATATTAGGTTTTACCTAGGAGAGGAAATCACCATTTTTAATCTAGAACATAGCAGTAATAGTATCTACTAACACAGAAAACTAGCACATATCAATTTCTTCTGGAAGGGGCCTTGTATGCATAAATGTCTTTCTACAAATGCCTTTCATTCATACACAAAACCATACCCAGTCATGCTCAATGCTTAAGTAAGCACAATGGGAAGTTGCCTACACATGCAAATCAGCTTGTAATAAACAGGAGTATGAACTTAAGTCCTCCAGCATTTACTTCTTATATGGGTCCTTAGAATACAGTAAGTACAAGGCATTGAAACACCCATCTAGAAGCCAGAAATACCTATTTTACAGAAATCACATATCATACCCTTAAAGAGTACTATTCACTTTGATCTTTTGGGGGATTTGATTTCTACCATCACATGCTTAGCTTCAGTTACTAATGAACACTTTGATTAGAATTAAAAGTAATTACTTAAACTCTTAGAATTAAGATGTTTTAACTCACAACTAATATCCATGGCTCCCTGCAATGGTCCTTCATCGAAATCAAGAAAGACCATTCTTGACATTCTTTTTTTCCTAAGGAGAGAGAGAACAATCTGGTTAAACAACACTCCTTTCATTTTTATACATTACACACTAAAGTGAGTCCAGTATTTCTAACAGTTTTTCAATTTAGTATTATGACAGCTATCCACACAATTCAAAGTTAGTTATGGCCCCATGGAAATTCTGTTGTTGTCCTTCTTTTGTTTAAAATCACCAGAAAGAAAAAAAAAAAACACTTTAGCCTCTTTTAAGTTTTAAAAAATAAAACTATGATTTATTTACAAAACGAGTTATTTACTATTTCAAAGTTAAAGTAACTGTATTTGGAGTATAAATATAATGAAAACATGTTACAATCAAAAAAATATTTCCTTTGCTACTCATCGAATTATTTAATTTAGATACACAGCAGCATTCATGTAAAATGAATATAAAATGTTCAAAGTGTATGTAGTATTTGGTTGCATTATTTATCTGTAACATATCTTTATGCAAATATTCTACTAGACACTGCAGTTTCTCATCTTTCCATTTCTTAGATTTTTGCATTTCTTTGCCGTTTTCAGGTGGATCATTTTCCACCACAACAAAAACTTCGGATAAGATCATATTGCAAGTTATTACCCTAAAATGGTGATAATGCACCACCCAGAAGGGGACTTTACATCACCTACCTAAGTTAGCAAGACAGTGCAAATGCATACTAAGAAGCGAGAAGACAAAAATACATTAAAATAAGTGAAATCTACAGGGATGCGCGACGGCTCCAACAATTGCAACTGAACAATGTAAGCTTCACACAGTATCAGGTAGCAGAGTATAAAAATATTCACAAAAAGTTTAGAAGAAATTTAGTAAGCCAATTTTGCCCCAGATGTGCATTTTCCCCGTTCTGCTACTGCAGAGGTAGACAAACGTATGTTCAGTCAATCTGAGAGCCCATATTAGTTTTTCTCAACAGGAAGCAATGTTGCTAACAAAGTGGTAAATTCAGCGATAATGAGTGGCTTCACTGTTACCACCTCTGAGGAAAAACCTCCCATGTTCCAAGTTCCACCCATCTGTTCTGGTGTGAGAGGTTCAGAGGAAAAATAGACGGTCCCCATTTAAAGTGACTTCACTGGTACCCCCTGAACAGCAGGGAGGCAAACTGAGAATATCATGCCTGCCTGGAGGCTGCAATCCTCATTATCAGAATGGCTCCAGAAAACTTTTCACAGGTTTATGCAATGAAGGCAAACTCTTGTCACTCTTAACACTAATATTTAGTGTCTGTATGGTTTTGTAGAAGCTTAAGATGAATACATGGCCAGGGTACAGTTATGATCACCTTTAAACCAAAACTCTCTTCAGAGTTATCACGAACAATATCCAAAACATGACACTGCGTAACAATGTAGGAGACTCCTTAAAATATAGTGTATTTATGAAGACTGTGAACTATTCCATATGGATCTGATTGGAAGTCTTCTATACAGCTGTCCCTACAGATTTTGGTGTCCTAACTGTATCACTAACACCATTGTTACATTTTAATAATTTTCTGCTAATTATCACACTTTTTCCCAGCTATCAGGGTGGTACAATCCACTATTTTATATGAGGGACAAGAAGCAGTTTTAACAGCAATGTATTAAAGAAAATATATACAATATCTTTTTAAATTACAGTAATTTAGAGTCCTGTGATGACACTGAGTCAAGATGCGATATCTCATTTACATTATCTACTCCACATACAGAAATTTATGCAGTAACAATAACAGGTTTAACTAGATACACGTGAGAAAACATTCCGCATAATGCCATCATTTTTGAGAAAATGTTATCATCTAATTTTAGGATCTACTCAGGAAGTAACACCCAAAAAGAAATATTATCTAATCTGAACACTCAGGGGAGGGGGGGATTTAAAAGTCAGTCATTGTAAAGACTAAGATATAACCAAGGCCATACAACATTCTTTGCGTGTTTCCATCACAGCTTTAAAAGTACCTCCACTATAGCATATCAGAAACACAAGATTATTTATGACAAAATATATAGTCATGAATCCTTACCAAGTATATTCAAGAAATTAAAAACCAGTCACTGAGATCAATTTTTTAACTTACTGTAAATAGCATTTCTTATATCCTCTACCAGGGCAAGCATCATACAGTTGATGTAATCTGGTTTTAAGCACATAGTGCAGTATACTTAGGAGATAAAGTGTAAAAACGGCAACGTTCAAAAAGCCTATCCATATACACAGTCCCAGGCTCACACCTTTCAAACACACTTTATCTGAAACATTAGGCCAAATTAAATGCAATTATTTCAGTTAAGCCTAGAATGATGGTAGTGCAGTTAATGTTACTTTAGGTTTACATGATACACTATGCAAAAATTATTTCACACTGATATGTAGAAAACAACCAATTTTTTAGCTAACTAAGCCACATCCCACTCCTATTCAATTAAGTACTTTTAAATTTACGTATTTTTAGTATTTTTTCTTAAAAAAACATCACTATCTAAAATCATAATGAGTTCTGCAGATATGATTGCCTGTGGCCAGACACAGTAAGCATTAAAAGAGTAAGGTCAGACCTATCTTCAAGTTGACAGATCGCAACTGAAATGCCTTAAGCTAATCTTACTGTCTCAGAAATTTTGAACATCAGTATTTTTGCAAACTATCAGCACTTGCTATAACACCCTTACTACACTACATCTTGAGGTTACTATAGAAGAAATGAGGTGATAATTGCACATTAACATAATTATTCACTAATCCCTTTGAGCAAACTTCCTAGGTCACTCAGTAATTCAGATTAGATGCAACCTTCCCACCACCAATTTATGATGTCCACTTCCTGTTCATTAATAATTCTTTTCCACAGAAATGCACATAACGCTATTGTTCTATGTACACTATTAATTGTATTTATTAAGGTAGGTTTACAGCAATTTCAAGTTCTTACCTCATAACGACGCTTGCTATGTGACAGGGTCACACACCAAGTTAAGAATACTGCCTTCATGCAACACTAGTTCATTAAAGCTTACACTCGTGTAGATAAGTGTACTACACTCTTGCCTATTAGCAGTTATAGTCAGAGATATGTCGGTTTGGTACAAACCCCATGTTATTTATAAGGATTTACAAAAGATCTGAAAGCACTGAGTTGAAAGATTAAGACAATAATTTGGTTGAGTTTGTGAAAAGCATTAAGTGTTTTTCTGCATTTTCCTATCGAGTTTCTCATTAAATACATAAATTTGAGCCAATGACCTAAAAGCACAGAGCGATTATTAAGTGATACAAAAGCTTAGACATAATCTCCTAAATTAACTTAATCAGTCTGGTTATGAGAGAAACCGAATATAGTGTCTTTCAGCAGTGCTGTAATGAAGGCAAAAATATACTTGTCCTGTGCTAAGTAATTTCTCATAAGCCAAGTTCTTTGAGCAGTTATGTGAATTAATACAAAATCAAATGAATTATTCAAATATTCAAGAGAAAGGAAAGGTGTTTCAGGCTTGCACAGTTCCCATTTAGATTTTTCTTCAGGACTACTATGTAAACAGACAAAACTTACCATTTTACTGTCAAGCATTCCTGTAATAAAGCTTTCTCAAATGACAGAGTATATTGAAGACGATTGCATCAACATGACAGACTTTCAGGCAACAAACAGTAGACCAGAGAGAGTTTAAAGTAAATCATGACACAGGACTGAAGAGGTGTGCACCTTCTTACATTTTGCCCTATTACAGTCTACTCATTTGACAGTCACAGGAAATGTCAAGCACAGAGTTTCTATCAAAAGTGAAATGTTTAAGCATCTTTGCAAAAAGTAGGTTTGTAGAGAGTAGGAAATTAGCATAAACTAGTAATATCTTGAGGGGAAAAAAAATTTACTTAGAGGATAGCTCCATAGTATTTTTACCTCTTGCATGTAGAAATGCAGAGTTCCCATCTCCTGAGTTTTGGGTTATCTAGCAATGTGAACATCCAAAGTCAATAAATTAATGATATGCTGTTAATTATTGGAAGAATATTTTGTTTTCCATTTCCTTTCAAAATATATATGAAGATCCACCCTTCATATGGAAACACTGTCACAGACTGCCAACCAGAGTCAATGACTCATCTTCCTCAAGGTTTCTACTCATGTTTGCAAACTAAGTTGTTGAGAATACATTCCCTTCTGCACAGAAGAGACACTGACTATCTGTAAACTGCCTTAGCTTTGAAACCTACAAATTCACCTGGACGTGTCTGGATTTATTTTTAAACTTCTGCAGTGAAGAGACAGATTGTTTTAATATGCACAACACCATGAACACTGTCCTCCCACACCTACTTTGTGTGTAAGTCTATGGTTATTAATATAACTACAGTCTGAAGAGTTCCACTGAAAACATCTTTCATTCAGATCCATAGCTGTTCACATGTACATCAGAAAATTCTTATAGCTAATCAGACTCCTATAGTAAAAAATAAAGTTAAAGTAGCACAAAAAAATACTGATAAAACACAAAGAAGTTGCATTATTCCTAAACAGAAATACAAAATTATGGCCAGCCGTAGTATAACCTTTTGTTATGCTATTGAAAGATGCACTAACTTGTCATACTCTGTGGAAAAACTTGACCAAAGTGAAACTGAATTACAGAAGAATCATCATGCAAAAGCAGCCTTTCTTTTCAGTAAGGTTACAGCTGGAAACATCAAAACTGAAACACTCAGAAAATATACCTGAAAATCTTTTTCTAATGAAACATTTTCTTAAAAAAAGTTGTGTCAGGCGATAAGGAGACAACACCCACTCTCCCACTCCTCCCAGCTTAAAACTAAATATTTCAGGAAAAGAAATATTTTAGACCAGAAATATATATAAGAATGATATTTCAACATCTCACAGGTGAAAGAAAACAGTACAGAACCAAGGAATGATTGTCTTAGAACCCACAGATCACAGAAGAGAATACCATGTACTGCCACCAATCTCTCTTAACCTTATTCCTCTAATATTGATTTGTTTGGGAAAATAAACCCGTTTGTCACAATGGGGTGCATCATGCTAAAATTCAATACTGAAATCAATAAAATAAATTATAATACAATTTAAGTGTCATAAGAATCAGATGTAGGACAAATAGAGTATTTTTTAAGGTATGTGCTAATGCAGAGACTTTTCAAAGTGAAGTATTTCTAAAAGATGTCTAGCCATCCAGAATTAAAAAATAACCAAACAAAAAAAACCCCTTTGAATCTGGTAACTTAGCAGTCACATTATCTGGCAACTCCACAGCACTCCACAACTTCTCTGAGGACAGACAAGGTTTTGCATTCCTGCAGCTCTTGTCTATAGCTGAGATTTTTAGCACCATGATCTAGTTCTAATTGCACAGCCACTTCTACTGAAGATGAGAACTACAAATATTAAATTTCCCCAAAAAGTAACAAAAGTCTGAAAAATGAGTTAACACTGTGATAATACACACTCTCCTTCCAAAACCACTCCCGTACATACTTCTACATGCACAGATACATTATTTTCCTTTATGTCAATCTCATGTGCTCACAACTCCTTTCTCTCTAAAAAAACTGTATGTTTGAGAAAATAATTATTTCTTATAAAAGCCCTGTTCTTTTAATTAATTTTTTGGTACAGTACCATTTTTATCAGGCTGTCAAAAAAAAAAAAAAAAAAAAAAAAAAAAAAANGCCAGTAACCAACATATCCTCTAGTCAATACTGAGTTCAACACTGATCAACACCTTTATTAATGACCTGGATGACAGGGCAGGATTCCTCAGCAAGTTTGCTGAGGATACAAGACTGCGTAGAGTGACTGACACACCGGCATCTTGTGCTGCCATTCAAATGGATTGCAACAAGACCACTGAAACCAAGTTCAAAGTAAAGTATTAAGCCCATGAATAACCCCAAGCACCTATACATGATGGACTGCAGCTTTGCAGAGCAGCACCTGGGGTGGTCTTATTGGATAAGCTGAACATAAGCTGATAATGTGCATTTTTTTGTGGCAAAGGCAGCTAACAGTATCCTGTTCTGCATTAAGACTGTTGCTAGCATAATGGATGCAGTGATCCTCCCCCTTAACTCAGCATTTGTAAGGTTATATCTGCAGCACCGTGTCCCATTTTGGGCTAACCAGTCCAAGAGAAATATGTAGCTATTAGAGAATCCAGCAAAGGGCATTCTTAATTTTAAAAAGTTTCCAACCACTAACTTCAAATTTATCATTAAGACAATTAAGATACTGAAACATCTTACAGAGGGAAAGATTGATAGTCAGGACTGTTCAGCCTGGAGAGAAGAGAAGGCTTAGGAGGGCCTCACCAGCATGTACAAATATCCAAAGGGAAGGTACAAAAAGATGGATGTCAGACTTTTCCCAGTGATGACAGAATAAACAATGGGTACAAATCAAAATATGTGAGTTTCCATCTGAAGACAAGGAAAACTTCTTTACTGTGAGAATGACTTACGTAGGATGCTTGAAGACGTTCTAAAACCTCCATCCTGGTAGGCATTCAAAAGTTGTCCGGATATGGTCCCTGATAAGCTGCTCTGGATGACCCTGCTCAAGGAAGCAGGTTGGACAAGATCTCCACAGGTCCCTTCTAACCTCAGCTATTTTGTGATTCTGTTTCAGTACACTTTCCCATATGGTATCCCAATTCCTTCCTACTTTACTCCTCCTTTGAGTGTTCCATATGCTTATACTATCTACTTTATTTAATTTCAAAATACCAGTAATATAAACACAAGGCATTCTTAATTTAAAAAAGTTTCCAACCACTAACTTCAGATTTATCAGTGTGACACTTAAGAAAATTACATAAAAATACATAGCAAAAGTGCATTTCAACCCAAGTTATTTAAACACCATCAGAGCAGAACTGTAATTTGACACCCTTCTCCCTTCTACATCTCTTCCAGCATGCCTGTTCCCTTATTAAACAAAACTATTATCACTAAGTAGTATTACCACACCCACATTTATAAGTATGCATTTCCAAAGCATTTTTACAATTCTGGACAATCCACAGGGTGAATCTGTATTCTGTATCACAATTTATTTAGATGCTTTCTTCATACAAGACACCTCAGAGGGGTCTAAGGATGCTGGATTTTCAGTGTCAATTTTTTAGCCAATACAATAAAAAATACTTCCTTCTCATAGAACCCACTGTTATCAGCAATGTTGTTCTAACTCCAGTCACAGTAAGGTGTTTCACAAAGAGCACATTTCAGGGAGTACCTACTTTCTTCCAGGCTCTAATCTCACCACTATAGTTCTTACATGTGGATAACAACAAAATGAGAGACCTGCTGTCACCATGTAAGATTCTGGCTTACAGAGAAGAGGAAGTAGCCTCAACATGAAGCCATACCAGAGTATCACATCACTCTGCTATATATTAGAATGAAGTTTTTCTCTGCAGTAAAACCAATTTAAGTAACTCCTGCCTTCTTCCACTTCCCTGCATTTCTTCCTTCACACTTTGCCTCCTTTCACAATTTCATTATCCAGTTTAAAAGGTTGGGCCCCACAAACTGCTGAATGAGTACAACTGAAAGGCAAGAAGTACGAGTAAGTGCTCAAACTTTTATAAGATTTGTTGATAGAAAAAAATACTAGGAAGTACTTTCAAAAAATTTGTATCAATGAATAAAATAAGTGAAATATTGCTGAGAATATTTCGAATGCAAATAAGATTTGGTAGTCCTCTATTTAGCTACACAAGATAACGCTATCGTACAAAGAACACAACCATGAAGCAAATTTTATGTTCTAAAATGACCTGAAGTACACTTTTTAAGTAAAATGATAGAAGTAAAGGTAAAACAATGAAACTAGGGGACAGTAAACACATCTTCTGAGAATACTATTAACACAAGAAATAAATTATGTATTAGACACAATACTAAGTTCTTCCAGAGAGACAAACACAAATCCTTCCAGTATGTTTAAGTAAAAAGTATTTTCACTTCTAAAACATAAAACTGACTTTGATAAATTTAAAAACGAATCTGCTCACTCTTAACCTACAGCTGTACAAAAATCGAAGTCACTTTATCTACTCAAAGCCAAGCCTTTTTGAAGCCAGGTACTGCCACCAAGTGGTAATGAAATTCTGTATGCAAATCTCATTATTCCCCACGTGCAGAGTATACAGAACTGAAAATGATCCCCCACTGCTAAATTTAAGTGAGGGTGTACAACGACATTTAAAGTTATTGAATCAAAGTAGCACCTATAGAATTTTCATATCCAAATGTAAATCTGACTTTCAATTTAGAAACTAAGGTTCCTCCTATAACTCAGTCTTTTTGTTCAGACACCTTTTGTGGGCAGCAGGGCAAAGAACCCTTTCTTTCAATATGAATCCAATACATAAACAAACTGACTCTAATAATTAGCTATTTTTCTTAACTCTGTACAAATTCCCACAGATCATAACTAAATGGCTACAGAGGTTTTATTTTTATCATAATCCCAAGTTTTAGGGAAAGGTAAACTCAGTAACTGAAATAAAAGACCTCTTAAGATACAATCATTCATCTTGTGAATTAGATTAGCTATTTAATGCATTTTGTAAAGATCACAACCAGACTGGGCAGTGTCAGTCCTACATATCACAGGTGAAAACTTACATGACAACATGATAGTGCACAATGGATTTACAGTCAAACTTTCTTAAAGACAACATTAGAACAGTTTAACCCGTTTTATTTAGATCTTTGACCATGACACACCTTTCAGCTTTAGAACAATCATGACCTTTTTTCCTACTGTATTTAAATAAAGTTGCAGTCCCTTTTTATCCAGCATAACCTGAAACATATCTAGCAATTTCTTACGTTTTTTGCTTTTTTTTGATTACTAACTACTTGCCATACATATTTTAATAATATCACAAATTTAGTTTCTTTTGTTAATGTAAAGAATTCTTAACTACTAAAGCACACTATCTTTACTGATTGTAAAACTACTGTCCAAAATGAAAAGTCTGCTTTTATTAATTTAATTTAGAACCTTAGTGTAATGAATGACATTGGTGATATTTATCCATCCTTACCAACAAACTACCTCTCATCAGATTCTACATTCTTTCAGGGATCAAAGGTTAAAAAGATAGTAGCTTGAGTAACAGTGCCAGGTACAAAGAAATCCATTTTATACATTTTTAGATTAAGAACAAAACTTCAGTCAGCTTTGAGAAAATTATTATCCTTATTGATGGACATATGAAGTAATAGCTCTGTATATGACCAGATGAATAGACAATCCTCTTAATTTCAAGTGACAAGGTAAGGTCACTCCCCTAATAACTGCATTTTGGTTGGTTGGGGACCGTTTTGGTATCTACACTGAGTTGTCAGAATTAAGTTTGTTATTTCTAAGTCTAGAAGATACTGCAACCACAATATTTGAGTGGAGACAGAAGACAAAAGATATCTGGGAAATGCAGGTTATTTGTTAAAGTCTTTCAGTTGTCCTTGATGCCCTTCACTGAACCTTCCTCAGCTCCGTTTATTTTCAGTCACTAGATTAAGTACTCAAGAAGTACACATCACAATGCACCTATGGTGTTATCAGAAATTCGAACAACTGAATTTGTTTTTTGTTTTGCTCCCTGATAAAGTCTAATATTTTCATTGATCTAATGGCTATTGAGTTATTTTCATGTAACTTTTGCAACCTCGAGATCTCCTCTAAGCAGTAACAATATTGATCAAACATCACTGCACTATTTCCATGCATTCTTCTACACATTTTTCTGTGCTTCTGTTATGTATGCAAAAGTACAGGCTTCATCCTCAGACACCAGTTTTTTTATATTACACTTAGCAAACCATCATTAAGATGAAAGGTATTTGGAGTTTCATTCAGGAAACTTCAATCTTAAAGAAAACACTGTTGTATATCAGACTTCTCAACTGATTTTCCGTTTTTAAAACCACTAAAAAGATTAAGCAAGAAATGTAACATAAAATGTAAGCATTAAGTACTGAAAGCACTAGAAGGCACACAGAACAAACTAAATATTACTGTGACTTCAAGCTCCCACCCCAGTCACAAGTCTTCTTTTAGATTCATCCCCTGTGAAAAGAAAAATAGTTCTTTCTGCAGTTATATTTATTCCTTTTCTTAAAGCAGCACATTTTAGAAAACTGCAAAATCAGGCTAAGTCAGTAAATGCCTTCTGTGTATAAGCATACAGGTAACTACAGTGGTGCAGCTTACTTTTAATTGTTCGTAGTTCAGAAGACGATTAATAATTGAAGCTCTGAATCAGCTACACATTATACAAAGCAACACTGAACGTTAAGAGTTACTTTAAATTCCCCATAAAGCATTCTGCTATAATCAGTATTTTAAAGTTGACAGTAGTCAGTCTTAGAAAAGATACAAACAAAGTAGGTCATGTCTATTTTAATATGAACATAGCACATTTTAAAGGGTATCTCAAGTCTACATATTAATTGGATATTTCAAATCAAGAATCATCTGAGCAAGCGCAATCTCCCTCTCACCTCCTCAGAACACCAAGTTATTGCAAGAAACTATTCTGAGATGTCATGTAAATCAAATAGCAATCAGGAAATTAGAAGCCAGCTTTTCTTCATTATGGAAGCCTGTGTACAGGACATGATGGACTCCTGTCTCCACAGCAGAGAATTTACCAAACTGTGGGGCCTTATCTACTCTCAAAATACTCAAGCTAAAACAGACTAAAGCAAAGTGCTTGTTAAGTGTTTCATATAATTCAATGGAGATTGGTTTTATAGTTCAAAGTATTCCTGGAGTACATTATCAAATAGCAAGAAAAAAAGCTGGGCTTAGCTAATTTTTTCTCAAAATAAGGGTGGAGAGGGAGACTTGAAGAAAAATGTCAAAAGTTTTAGACGTTTTTCCTTAGATGAAAACTTAGCAATTGCAAATAGTCACTGAAGTTCTGCGGTTCATGAGTACCAGCAGCAAATCTTCAAATACTTTTTTGCTTTCAAATAACTCCTAAAAGGGTTCATAAGGACAGGTGGGGGGGAGAGGAGGAAAAAAAAAAAAAGAGAGAGAAAGAAACCAAACCCACAACAGAATTTCATTATTAAAAATCTGATATGTTCTTCTGGTAGCTAGTCAAATTTCCCATACAGTTACTTATTAATAGACTAAGTGCCAGTTTAACATGATGCTTTTGACAATGTAAAGTACAGTATTCCAGTATTTTACAATCAGGTAGGCAATATGCAGAGGATGAAATTCTTTCAAAATAATCATAATTTTGGCTCTCAACATATGATTCTATGATTCAGACTAGATATTAGGAGGAAGTTCTTTCCAGTGAGGGTGGTGAGACACTGGAACAAGTTGCCCAGGGAGGTTGTGGATGCTCCCTCCCTGGAGGTGTTCAAGGCCAGGTTGGACGAGGCCTTGAGTAACCTGTGAGGTGTTCAAGGCCAGGTTGGACGAGGCCTTGAGTAACCTGTACTAGGGGGAGGTGTCCCTGCCTATGGCAGGGGGTTGGAACTAGATGATCTTTGAGGTCCCTTCCAACCTTACCATTCTATGATTCTATGAACATCTATCAGAATGGTTTGATAGCTTTTTGACTGCAATTTAGGGAAGAAAAGCATAATATTCACCATAATCTTGAATATTAAGGGGATGTGTGGTTTGTTCCTATTTTAGTATCACAGAAGTAACACCATCCCCATAAATTACAGTAAGCAAAATGTAAGTTTCAAAACAATTTTCACTGATCACTTTTTCTGAGTGTTTAGCAGTATAACACAGAATCAGAGTAGTTTGGATTGGAAGGTACCTTTAAGATCACCTAGTTTCAACCTCACTGCCATAGGCAGGGATACCCCTTACTAGTCCATGTTGCTCAAGAACCTATCCGAGCCAGCTTTGAGCATTTCCAGGGTTGGAGTCTCCACAGTTTCTCTGGGCAGCCTATTCCAGCGCCTCATCACCATGACGGTAAAGAATTTCCTCCTAATGTCTAATTTAAATCTCACTTCTTACAACCTGAAGTCATTAATTCCGTACTGTCAACATGTGCCTTTGTAAAACAATGTCCCCCTCCAGCTGTCCTGTAGGCCCCCTTCAAACACTGGAAGGTTGCAATAAGGTCTCTCCAGAGTCTTCCCTTCTCTAGGCTGAAGAACTTCACAACTCTTCAGCCTGTCTTCACAGGAGAGGTGCTCCAGCCCTCTGATCATCTTCGTGATGTTCCTATGGACTCACTCAAACAATTCTATGTCATTTTTGTTTTGGAAGCTCCAGAGGTGGACACAGTATTGCAGGTGGGGTCTCATAAATGCAGAGTAGAAGAGGAGAACCACCTTCCTTGACCTACTGTCCACACTTCCTTTTGATGCAACCCAGGATATGCTTTCTGGGCTGCAAGCACACATTGCCAGGTCATGTTGAGCTTTTCATCAAACAGCACACTTGAGTCATCCTCCTCAGGACTGCTCTCTATCCATTCTCTGCCCAGGCTATGTGATAGGAATTATGTCAATCCAGATGCAGGACTTTGCACTTGGCTTTGCTGAACTTCATGAAGTTGGCACTGGTCCACTTCTCAAGCCTGTCAAGCTCACTCTGGGTGGTATCCCTTCCTTCCAGCATGCCAACTGCACCACACGTTGTCATTGGCAAACCTGCTCAGGGTGCACCAATCCCACTGTCTGTCACTGACTAAGATGTTAAACAGCACTGGCCTCATTTCTGACCCATGAGAAATCCCTCTCTCCACATCAACCATTGACTGTTAACTCTTCAAGTGCGAGTATCAAGCCAATTCCTTCTTCACCAAGTGGCCCACCCACCTAATCCATATATTCCATATATTTCCAGTTTAGAGATTGGAATGTTGTGGGGTGACAGTGTCAAATGCTTTGTAGAAGCCCAAAAAGAAAAACTAGTCCAGGTAGTTATGGTATTTAAAAAAAGAGTTAAAAAAAAATCACAAACAAATCAAACAACAACAAAAACCCCAAACATATCGCGAAACTTCTACTCACCTTTAATTAACCTGTGAGATCCAATTCCACATCAAAACAAACCTGCAAAATAAAACAAGAACTTACTGTACAGTTATAATTGCTTTCTGTTTGTGTTCTGGACTATCAAAAACCAGGCAAAGTACAAAGAAATCCACACATACAGAAGTATTCTATCAGTTTTGTCTCTCAGTGGTCTTCACTCAAATATATGTAATTTCCAAACAATATAATGTTGATGATCTAATTAAGAAATCTACCAAGAAATCCTACCAAATACACAGATGCTACTGAACTAAGCAAAGAGAATTGCATGGTAATAAAAGATCTGATGCATTTTCTGCCAGTGCCTTCAAAAGTCAGCTCTCCTAAGTTTCCTGAATAGAAAATGAAGTACAGAAAGGAAATGAATGAAAGGGTTTTTTTCCTTTTTTTTTTTTTTTTTTTTTTAAATTAAAAAAAAAAAAAATCAACATATCCAAGATTAAGTGTTACAGGGTTTTAAACCTGGGCCTCACTAATTCCTTATCTTTCCTAGGACAAATTATTTTAAGGTTAGATGGCCCATTTAAAATCATAACTTACTTTGCCTTCATGAAGACTAATGAAATGCTCTGATTTCAGTTTTGTTCATCGATCTTAAACAGAATTATACACGGAAATTTTCACTTCAAAATTTAATTCAAATCAAAATTTAACTCTGATAGAGGTATCTATCTTACACACTGCCTAAGATTCTTTTCTTTAATTTGTTCACAAACAGTATTTTGATCCTGAGTTCTCCAGTCTGCCCACAGCTGCCTCAAAGACACCTGCTTAAATTACAAGGAGAGAAAGAAGAGACAGATCTTTAAAAAAAAAAAGTAGTGCTGGGCAATATAAAGCAACAGAAGACAAATAGTCAAGTTCCTTTCCCTAGCTCCAGGACCATTTCCTATCACATTAAACTGCAGCACTTACACATTAGCATTTAAAAGATGCACTAATTTCTCAACTGCATTACAGAAATTTTTTTAATTATTCAGTCAAGTTTTAGACTCATACTCATGTGCCTAGAAAAGCAGACGTTTTAGTTTCAAACAGCAGTGGAGCCCTACTGTACACTACAAAAGGTAAATGTACAGTTAAAGGTAAAAATGGCCACAAAATAGAACCTGCAGATATGAAACTCCAAAACACCTATCAAAAAACGTGAGAGAAAGTCTGAGCAGACTTCACACTGTCCAACATCAAGATCAGCAGTAAGCCAGACATCTCAGTAAACCTCTGTACTTTGACTGGGCAGAAGCAACCCCAGTCCAATACTCCTCTCACTGCAAGAATTACATCAAGTACTTACTCCACTTAAAATGGTCTCACACCATCACTGCAGCATTTCTCACATATTCAGAATGCTGCAATTAGCTAAACATTAGCAGTAACTGTTCTCAACACAGATTTGGAGGATTGCGATTCAAATGCAGACAGTATTCTTCTCACCAAAGGATTAAGCCCAGCCAACTGCAGATGACTCTGTTAATACAGCAGGTGGTCACAGGATCTATTACTTCCAAAGCAGCACATTATTTTGGACCAATCAATTTATTCTGCTGATATAAAATAGGAAGTCTTACCCTACACTGTCTATCTGGAGGGAGTGCACTGTTGTATTCAGTGAATGTGCTCATTGTGCTCTGTGGAGAAATATCAAACGCAAGTACACTCAAATATAAGCATTCTTTGGTTCACAGGGAGCTCGCAGGTAACTTTGGGGATAAATTTTGGGGTTATCCTATATCTATGTCTAGCACAAATGGAAAGAGAAGGGAATAAAGAAGATGTGCCATCATACTTTGGGTATTGTCCAGCTTAAGGAAAGGTCACAGAAGTTTCACAGAGAGATCATAAACATGCAAACTGCTCAAGGATTGAGGGGTTGGCCACTGGAGCCTTGTGTTAGAAATGTCAAAGGATCCTGCAGAATTAACTCCCCTCTTTGGGATTTCTAACCAACTGGTGTTCAAAGACCCAGTCAATGGCAAACAATACGTGCACTGGCATGAAAACTAAGGAAATTAAGTCTGTCTGCATCAAGACACCAAATTTCACCCCAAACTACTGACAACACAGAGACTGCCACTGTACTTAACCTACAGATCCTACAGTAGTTAACCAACACTCACTTCTCAAAGGTCTTCCTGCTGTCAAGGAAGATTCCTCTCAGTCCAGCACCATCAAACTAACACTGTTTGTTTCAAGAGTGTTAACAATTGGATAACTGAGTATCTGAAATTTTTTCCCAGTAGATCCAAGACAGGTAGTTCTCCAAGACTCTTTGGGGAACAGCAATGATTTTGAAATCAGAATTGCTTTGGTTTCCATTTTCCCATCTTAATTCTCATTATCAGGAAATTAAGTGACAATGAAAGACACTCTCCCTCACCAGTTAATAAAGACAACACCAAAAGGGACTCAGATGCAGGCAACAAATACAGTTACAGAGCATTCAGCTTAAAGCCTCACCATTTGGAGTCAAAAGGGGTCCATGGCAGGTACAAAAACTTTTGCAAAATGGTTAGGTTTCTTATCACTGATAAACAGCTGTCTGTTACACTAAGGGCAAAGAACAGGAAGTGAAAGGAAAGTGCAATGGTGAAGCTGGGTGCTATCTCAAGCATATCCCCAGTGATGCTAAAAACCACAAATTGATTTAAAGTTCTTAAAAGAACAAGTGTTTCTCATTGACTGGTAAACACAAATCAAAGCTGGTTCAGTGCTAGCAATGAATCACCTTGACCAATGAAAAAAACAAACAAACCAGAATGACAGTGATATACCTTTTCACGTGATACTCAAAAAACCACCCATTGTACATACAAAAAGTTCTCCATTCTGTATACGAAGTGACATCTGTGGGTATTACTGAAAGACAGAACCCACCAAGAGTATGAGCAACTGAGAGATACGAAGAGTTTCTAAAAAAGCATTTAAAGACTATAAAAGGTTGCATGTACAGACTGTAAAATAACTGTAACATAATGACAGTAGCCTTGCTAGAATTTTTAACCTTTCTAGCTAGCTAAAGATCAGCTACAAAAGCTTCCATGCTACTGCTTTCCCAAGCAAACAATAGCTACAGTCACTACTTGAAAATTCAGGTTCATAATGAACTAAATTAACTACCTCCACATCTATAATGACAGCAGAAAATAACTCTTGCATCAATTTCATAACCATCCAACACTAGATTCATATAAAGACAAATAACCAAATTCAAATGTGAGTTACTACACAAAACTTGCCTAACTGATCCTGTTGTCATTAAGAGTTGGATCTTATGTCAAGACTAAATTTATTTTTATTAACTATTTATGTTAAGGCACTGATTATTGTAATAAACAATTTCCCCTCTCTGGGGAAAATGTTTCAGAAACACTAGAATGCAAAGTTGTACAAGTAAAATTTGCAGTAATCCTGACGAGTTTTGAACTATTTATCATAACTCATATTTCTACACTTCTCTGGGGAAAGAGAGACACTTAAATATCTTTAACTACCATCTCCTTCTCCTGGAATGGTTACAGTCAGGAATCTAATAAAGTAGTTTTTCAGTGGCTTTTTTAATTGTCTGGGTTATTGGTGGGTTTTTTGGTGTTTGAGGTTTGTTGTTTGTTTTGGTTTTTTTTCCAAAACAGTTACATAGTAATGCAAAACTAGTTTATGCCCTTATAGCTGATTAAAGTTGTAGGGGAAGCAAGGAACAGGAACAAACAAAGGCTAAGATTAACTACACTATAGAAACTATTTTTGTTGCTGTAAGTTGTGGCCAAACAGACTGTTTCACCAGCTTAAATATAAAAACACAGCAAAAAGCTTGCAACTGTAGTCCTGACCAGTATTTTCTGGAAATTAGAAAGCTGAATTATTCAGTTGATAGTGGCACTTACGTTTATCAGGATAATACCATACCAGCATTAACAATCTAGTAAGTTCAAGAGTGGGGAGCAAAAGAGGGAAGAAATTTATTTCTAGTTAATCTATTTAACTCTGAAAAATTTACATAGTCTAACAGAAATCAAACAATCCTAAGAAGCAATGCCAGATATAAACCAGCGTAATCTCTGATTTGTTGGCTAAGAAAAGGCTATTACAAGAAGCCCAGAAGAAGATCCAGCTAAAACTGTATACACAACTACTGGGGTAAAACAATTTCAGAAGACAACTAAATCTTAGCTGATGATAGTCTCCTAAATAACTTAATACAGATGAAAAGTTCTTTAAAGACAAGTCTATACTGCCATTTTACCAACAAACAGTCAACAATGACCTTGTTTTTACAAAGCATAGTTTCCTGGTTTCTTTGCAGAAAATTTGATGCTTAGATTTACATTAAAAAATATAAAAACAACTTAAGCTACATTCAGTACCTACAAACATCTAGAACACTCCACGTGGACCAATTTAACTAATAAAATCTAAACATGAATTTCTCTAAAATCACAAAATCAATTCCCTCGGAGAATTTGTAAGACTTCATTTCTCTCACTCTACGTTATTCTAGCCTTAGCTTAATCAACTGAGTTACAAATGCCACAATCAAATTTAGTAAACTATACAAACCCAACCAAAATCAAACAGAATCATAACACTCTTCTTTCACAATAGTCAACGCAAAATGATATTTAAGTGTAGTTACTCTACTGAAGATTGAATTATCCAGAAGTCAAATTAAGCAAAAAGTTAACACTTCGCCACATGAAGAGACAAAAAATTTATGTCCTTTTACATGAGAAGTTTCTGACTTGAAAGAATATGCAGTGACTGAACAAAAGACAGTAAGCAAGAGACCGTAAGAGAGGACTGCCTCTTGCATTTTGAATCTCCTGCTAGATTTTAAGCTATCTGAATAGTTCAAAGACATTACAGTTCTCCCTTTGTCTACTCTTCACAGTATACGCCACATGCACAGTTCCCAAAGCTGTGGTAGGGCTTTCATATGGAACTGTTGAAATCTCTCGTTCTTCTACTCAGAGAAAGCTTTGCTTTCTGACAACATCCCATATGGGACAGTGAAGCACTTCAAGGAAAGTGTGACAACACAGGAAATGAACACAGTCGATAATGCCTCAGACTGTGAAGCTGTTTCAGTCCAAACAAGATGACTACAAGTAGATGAACGCAACATTAGCAGAAGTATCACAGCAGGGAAAAAAAAGCTGTCGGAGTATTTTCAACAGGAAAAAAATCCCAACCAACCAACCCAAACACCAAAACAAAACAAAAAACTTGTGGTTTTACCTTCAATTAAGTAAAATATCAGACTGAATTATTATTTCAAAACTCTGTACTCCTTAATTGCAAAACACTGAAAAGCCATCAGAGCAAACTATATTCTAGGTATACTGGGATACAGGTTAACAGAACATATACACTGGTCAAAAAGGTTGCTTGCCTTCTCCATCACTAAACAGATAAATAAGAATAGGCACACAATAAAGATGGAAAGATATCTGCAGAGAAGCAAGGAGAAACAAGCATAACGTAAGAGTTGAATACTTTAAGCATACAATATTTCATAGGCAAATATGTAACAATCAACACAAGTGAGAGCATCATAAAAGGACTAAACTGAAGCACCAGTTTAAAGATGGAGTTATGAAAACATTTAGAACTTAAAAGCTAAGAGAAAATATTAACATGTTGTTTCTGAAGTTTACTTACGAATGCAGTTTCCTCTTAGCTAAATTTAGGTGTCACATCCTAAGTATTCCTATTTTGTAAGGAACTTTATAGTCCATAAATATCCAACTGACTGTCATTCTTTGCAATGGTAATTACTGTAAGCACTAAGCTGTGGGAAAACATTTCACCTTCTTTCTTCTTATTTCTCTACCAGTTTAACCTACAGATAAACATACCACTTGCCAAACACCTGGACATTTTTCAGTCAGACTTCAGCCTATTTATCTTGACCATACAAACTAGCTCTTCACTTCTCACATCTGTATACCTTAAATAAAACAGGTTCTTTCAAACAGGAAAAATCTAAAGCACAAAATTACGCCATCATCTCTCCACTTCACTCCAGACTACCAATGACACTGTACATAACCTTGGCATCATGTTTGATATTTTCCTTTGATTACGCTGCTAGCAAAATCTTGCCAATCCATTACCTGTGTAGAACTGCCTCTACTCACCAGCTACTGAATCACTTTCTCCTCCAGTCTGAAATACTACATATTCCTTCATTACAGACAGCCTCTCAAAATAGTTATATACCCTCTAAGCACTGCACAAATGCACTCCAGAGAAATTTGAGATCTTGTCTGACTCTCAAAAATTGATTATCACAAACTTCTAGCCCAAGGTTGCACACCCAGTTTCTCAGTTGAACCCACATAACTGGAAAACCAAAATAGAAGTTTTCTTCATTCAAGTGCTTCTCTAAGGAACCAACATGCTTAATTCAAAAGTGTACACTGTGTGTCTTACAAACAAAACAAAACAAAAAACCGACCAAGCTTTTGAGAATACAAGGCAGCACTTTCAACGTCCACATTTTAGGAAACCAACCTGTAATATTTCAAGGTTCACTTTTACAATACCGAACTGTACAGCAGTGTTAAGGCACTTTAGTCTCATCCTGTCCTTTCTATAAAATCCATAGAATTTTAATAAAAACAGAGACAAAGCTAAGCACAAGAGCAAAAGAAATTAATGATCAGAGAGCTGGAGCAGCTCTCCTAAGAGGACAGGCTGAGAGAGTTGGAGTTCTTCAGCCTGGAGAAGAGAAGGTTTCCAGGAGACCTCAGAGTAGCCTTCCAGTATCTGAACGGGGCCTACAGGAAGGTTGGGGAGGGACTATTGGCAAGGTCTTGCAATGACAGGACTAGGGGCAATGGGTTTAAACTGGCAGAGGGAAGATTTAGACTAGATGTTAGGAAGAAGTTCTTTACAGTGAGGGTGGTGAGGCACTGGAACAGGTTGCCCAGGAAGGTTGTGGCTGCTCCCTCCCTGGAGGTGTTCAAGGCCAGGTTGGAGGAGGTCTTGAGTAACCTGTACTAGTGGGAGGTGTCCCTGCCTATGGCAGGAGTTTGGAACTAGATGATCCTTGAGGTCAATTCCAACCTTACCATTCTATGATACAATACACTTTACAAAATAGTATCAAAGTGTTTTTAAAAAAAATACTAAAGACATCAGTATTTTGTACGGTTGGGGAGATTTTTTCCAGGAAGTTGCTTTATAAGGACATTTAAAAAAAAATTAAATTAAACAGTTTTCTTTCAGGTAGAAAAAACAGTAAACAGACTCTTAAAAATACATACTAGAAAGCAGTTTTACCAATAAATAGATTGCCATTGTAAAACAAGAAGTCTGATGACATCTATTAACATCTAAAAGGATTTAAAATCTCTGTTCTCACTATGGCCACTTTTAGCTAAAAGCAGTATTTTGCACATTTTTAGTAGTTAAGGCAGTACATTAATAGTAAAGCCATGTTGTTACTGTAGCAACAATGATTTCTGGTAGCCATTTTCTTTTTAGTTGTTAACACTGTTCCGAAGCAAATAGTCCATACCACAATTTCTGTTTAAACTCAAAGGTGACAAACTGCTTGGCAGTCTTCTCTTTGGTTGCATACTTCAGATACTTCCCTCCAGACTGTCTTCAGTTTAATGTACTTACCCAGTATTCCCTGATGTTGGACTCCATACAATTTCCATTTACACCAGCAAAAACTTAACAGCATGGCAGTCCAGGTTTTGAGGGTTTTTTGTTTGTTTTTGCTTTGTTTGTTTGTTAACCACCTATTTTTAGGACATTAAACAGCTTGCAAGACACTGGAAGATCAGAGATGCGCCTCATCAGTTTAACTTGCAGCGTCCAAGAACACAGCACAAGGTTTATAATCTTGGCAGTTACACTGACAGCACCCACAGATAACTTTCTCTCAGATTACGGATTAAACTATCAAAGTAAGTGCTACAGCCAAATGCAATTTTAGTAGATTTGACACATCTCTCAATATCAATTCCTCCTCTACATTTTTGCAGTCTTAAAAATGACACCTGAAACATTTGCCTGGCTTTCTCAAGACTGAAATCCAGGTGGTGTTTGTTTGGGTTTTTTTTTTAAAAAAACAACAACCGTGAACCTAAGATCCTACACATCAAAATTAGTGATAAACAGCATTATTTCCAATTCTTTAAAAAAAATTCCCTTTCTTGTATCATGACAGCATGAAAGAAAGCAATGGTGGGAGGGCATTAACAAGACAGTGAAACACAACCATTTTTAATAGCAAAGAGTGGAAATACTGAAGTGGTATTAGAGTGTAAGTACTCCTTACAGAACAGAATCCTAAGTCCAAATTTGGTTCCTCACAAGTTTGTTCCAGTTGAATTGGTAGTTATGCTGGGATCATGAGCTCTAAGCCCGCTGTTGTCTGTCTAGCCAGCGTTTCTGACATTTCCTGGAGATCATGACAAGAAAGGCTATCTCTTGCTCATAGCCTCAGAGTACAGGTATTCTCTATGCATATGAATATTGTAAAATCTAACAAGAAATCCCAGAGACCTCATGCACACTTAGAATTCAATATGTATTTGTAAACATCTGCTAATAAACTACTACTAAATATCTCATAGGTGAGGGCTTAAGCTTAAAGTGAAGGTATGTATACCCAGAACTCTGATGCACACTCTGGTGTGGATGAGACATTTTACTCCAATATCCCCAAAACAGAATCCTCCAGCAGAGGACAGAGTAGACACTCCATAGAGTAGATACTCCAGAGTATTAGTCTTAAAGCACCACTTCTAACCTGCAAAGAGCTTCCTTGCTTACCAGAGGACTAAGCTGTGACTACAGTGAATGTTTCAGTATGAAGAAAATAACGAAATAAAATAATCACCTAAACCCAAATTCCAATACTGCAATAGTTTTGTCCAAATAAAATACACATATATTTTACACAACAGGCTTCAACTACTAGATATCAGATTTAAAGTGAAGTTTTAAAGGGGTGGTTTTGGTGAAGGAGTCAAGTTAGAATATGTTGACAACATTATCACTTTAACAGTTGTTGAAAGTTATTTCTGAAATAAGTAAACCCCCATTTCCTCACTGAGCTATTCAGTGTTCATTCTTGATTTGGTGGTATTTTATGCTTCCAACATTGACCATCACCTACAAAACCAGGAAAAACTATTTCCTGCTTTTTCACATCTTCATGCTAGATAGCTGTCAAGCATTCTTTTGTTCTTATTGTTTGAACAGGAACGACCCACATCTTATAAGCCATGTTACACTACCATACCTGTCAAAAAAAAAAAAAGGGCAAATATTTCCACACACCTCTTTGAAATGCAGTTCAAGACCACTAGTTACAATTTTAACATACCTTTGAACCAGCCACACATCACCAGCACCACAACCATAGATAAGCTCTGATACAGAATCATTATGGTTGGAAAAGACCTTTAAGATAACCAAGTTCAATCATCATTTAACTCTGCCAGGGCCACTACTACACCATATCATCGAGCACCACATCTAGACAGCTTAAGTATGTGCAGGGACGGCAATTCAACCACTTCCCTGGGCAGCCTATTCCAGTCTTTAATAACTCTTTTGGTATAGAAGTTGTTCCCGTCTAACCTAAACTTCATCTGATGTAACTTGATGCCATTTCCTCTTGTCTTATCAGTTGTGCCTTCTCAGAAGAGACCGACACCCACCTCTCTACAACCTTTTTTCAAATTAATTGTAGAATGATAAGGTCTCCCCTCAGTTTTTCTCCAGACTAAGCAATCCTGGCTCTCTCACCCTCTCCTCCTAAGACTTCTCCTTCAGACTCTTCACCAGCCTCACCACCCTTCAGCACCTCAGTCTTTCATGTTGTGAGGGCCCCAAAACTGAACACAGTACTCAAGGTTTGGCTTCACCAGTGCTAAGTGCAAGGGAACAATCACTTCCCTGGTCCTGCTTGTCACACTAGTACTCATGCAGGCCAGGATGCTGTTGGCCTTCTTGGCCATCTGAGCACACTGCTGGCTCATGTTCAGTCAGCTCCCAATCAACACCCCCAAGTCCCTTTCTCCTAAGCAGCTTTCCACCACTGTCCCCCAAGCCCTGTAGCACTGCATGATGTTGTTGTGGCCCAAGTGCAGGACTCAGTTCTTGGCCTTGCTGAATCCCATAGGACTGGCCTGAGCCCATCGATCCAGACTGTTCAGGTCCCCCTGAAGAGCCTACCCTCCAGCAGATCAACAATCCCACCTAACTTTGTGTCTGCAAACTTACTGAATCTCCTAATTGAGATCACTGGCAAGGATATTAAGCAGGAGTGGCCTCAGGATTGAGTCCTGGGGAATGACACTTGTGATCAGCTGCCAACTGCATTTAACTCCATCCACCATCATTCTCTGAGCCTGGCCATCGAGCCAGTGTTTGATCCAGCAGAGTATACCCCCATCCAGGCCTAGGACGGCCAGCTTTCCCAGAAGGATGTAGTGGGGAACAGTACCAAAGGTTTTTACTAAGTCCAGGTAAACAACATCTACAGCCTTTCCCTCATCCACCAAGCAGGTCACCTTGTCATAGAAGCAGATGTTAAGTTGTTAAGCAGGACTTGCCCCTTGTGAACCTGTGCTGACTGGGCCTATATTGCCAGACTGTCTTATAAATAAATGGTGTGTTGTGGCACTCAAGATTACTTTTTCCGTGGTCAGACTGATGGGTCTGTAGTTACCCAGATCCTCCTTCCAGCCCTTCTTGTAGATAGGCATCATATTTGCTAATTTCTATGCTGTTGGGACCTCCCCCAGTTAGCCAGGACTGTTGATAAATCATCAAGAGTGGCTTCATAAGCACGTCTATCAATTTCTTCAGTACTCTTGAGTGTAACCCACCTGGCCCCATACACTTATGTCTATGTGGTTCAGCAGGTCATTCAAAATTTCCTCTTGGATTATGGAGGTCTCCTTCTGTTTCCCATCCCTGTCTTCCAGATCAAACGTCTGGCTACCCAGCAAAAACACTAGTGCTGCTATTAAAGACTGAAGCAAAAATGGCACTAAGTACCTTTTTCTCATCCTTAGTCACTATGTTTTTCTCTGCATACAAGTAATGATGAAGCTTCTTCCCAGTCCCGCTTTTGTTGTGAACGTATACAACACCCATGTCTCATTAGCAATCTCATATTTATGGTCCCTGTGTTCAATCAGACAGTGTACGGTAGTTTTATTACTAGCACAGTCACTACACACAACTGTTTCCTAGAGTAAAATTTCCAAGTGTTTTGTAAAACTACAAAGCCTCTGCTCGAAAATTGTTCTATGAAAAGTATTTTGCCATCAAGCAGATGTTTTCAAGATCCACCCCAAGGTCTTTCTACTCATGATCTGCAACCTGCTTTCCACACTATTTACTACTATGGATTCCCCACGTCAGATTGTAAGATCATGTAACAGTCCTAGGCAGATTTCACTTCAAGGTTAGAGCTCCATTAACCCTTTTCTCTTCAAATGTGAACCTTTTCAATGCTTGTGAATTTTGTTCCACTGTTCACTTCCTTTCGCTTAGCCATCAATCAGGCAAAAGCTTTCTATCTTTCTTTAATCATTTGACCTATTTCTTCCAAACACATGACAGCAAATAGATAAACTCACTCCTTCAAACTTGTATTTTTTTTAGTAGTATCTGGGATATCAGTTATAAGTGTGCAGCATTTCATGCAAAGACATACCTCTGTTCATTTACACACACAATACTAAATATACCAGGTTTTATTGGCTTGTCACACCTGCGAACATCTCATCTTCTGGCCTAGTTTCCACTAGCTAGCTACAACAATGCACAACCAAACTGAGGCAGGGCATGCAGAGCCTAACAAATATATTTAAGAGTCACAATGTACCTGTCACAGCACAAACCAGAAAATCTATTACCATGCATGGCCACTTCATTGCCATCATTTTGGTCACGTGACATACGTTGGTACTCAAATGAAAGACTGATCTAGCGATAGAAGTGCCGACACCTCTATTACAGCATGAATCACAGCACTGAATACTGTTGTTCAGGAAAGCATCCTTCTGGTATGCTCCTGAAAAAGTTGTAAGGTTTTCAGAAAAGAAAAGGGCAAAAATGTGCATCCCACCAGCTGTCGTTTGGTACCTAATCCGGTTAGGGGTAAAAAACCAACCCATCCACCCCATATAAAATCACCAATTTATTTGTCAATTTTCCTGATCCAGATAGATTTTTTTCAGCCAAAGTAGCCCACGAAACAGAAGGGCAAGACATATACTCTAGGTCTGCTCCATATGCTTTACATTGGCCTGCAGAGATAGTGGAAGAGAACCGGATCTTCATAGGCTAAGGTTGTGTAAGATCAAGAGAGGCAATTCGCACAGGCCATTCACATAAGGACTCCATTTCAAAATACAGATATAAATGACAGTCTTTTGACAGGAGCAAAGAAACTTGTATGTTTCCCAGGCCTCCTTTGCACCTTAAACAACCCCGAGACAGAAATATTTTCTTTTATCAACTAAACAGCTCATGTTATGTGCACTAACAACACAGTTACTTAAAACAAATGAGAGTGAGCACTTAAGACACACTTTTGCCGCTGTCTTGACTATCCACAGTTAAAACAAACTGACTACCAGAAGAGCTCCTGCAAAAGCTTCATAAATTCACATACTGACTAATATATCTCAAAATCACCCACATCAGCAAAAGTTATGTACCTATTTTTAGCTGCAGAGTGTTAACTATGTGCTTGTTGGTTGACCCCAGAGCCACTAATACTATCTTTAGCTCATTATTGGGAATTGTGTAAATACAAGTTAGGTTTTCAAGGCTAACTCGGGTATTTCATGTTTATTTTTGACTGCAACACTGAAGAAACTATAATCAATGCTAAATGCATACAGAGTATCTATGAATGCAAGATATTCTGGTTTAAATTGATTAAAAGAGAAGAACACTTCCTTAAGTTCATGGACAACATGTAAGAGTATTATTAGAACAATTCTGATAAAAATATTTAGAACATACTTAATTCATACTTAATCAACGTTAAGTAGCATTCAGAGAGAGAGAGAGACACATGAATTACTCTCCAAAACTCTATTAAAAGTATAGAAACACATAAGGTATTACTAAAACTGTAATTTAAGCAATAATCTGGTTTTATGCCCTGATTTGCAAAGCTACAGAAAATTCAACAGAAAACAAAACCAAGTTACAATGCCAAATAAATCAACTTTTCCAAAGTTAGACTTTAGAATGCTGTAACCAAAGCAACTGCTTGACTGTATCATGAAACTGATGTGAACTTTCAATATTTAGAGGAAACGAATTTGTTATTTCTCTCTTTAGTTTTTTTATGAGATATAGACACTTATATAAAATATTTGTACTGATGACAAGGCAAGGTAGAGGTTTTTTTTTGTTTGTTTGTTCAGGTTTGCTCGGGTTTTTTTGGTGGTTTGGGTTTTGTTATTTTTTTGTTTTGTTCTGGGTTTTTTGTTTGTTTTTGGTTGGTTGGTTTTGTTTGTTTGGTTTTTTTACACTAATAGGGTTGTCCTAAAGTGTGAACAAAGTAACAAAAGGTTAACACTAATACTTTTGTATTCTTTCAAATAAGCTGTTGATTAGCATATGATTTTGAGTTTTATTTATGAATAACTTCTCCCTTAAGAAGTGTTAATGAATCTACAGTGACAGAAAACATGAAGAAAAAGGACAACCTTAAGAATACCAAAAAAAAAAAAAGTGCACTTCCTCCTGCTGAAAATGATGTTCCAGAAGATGACCTAAAAAAAATAAACGAAAAAGTTAAGATAAAACTGTTTGGCAGAATGAAATTTAATTCAGAGAGAGATCAGTTTGAAAAAAATTACCCTAGGTCCTAGTATTAGTATTACTCAATTACAAGATGACTTAGAATATGGAAACCGCAATTCATGGGACCACCAAATTAATCTTCCCTCCATTACAGTTTGAAAATAATATGTATCAGAATGCATCAGGATGAGCTTATTAGATGGACCTAAAGCCAAGTTATTTGAAATGTATTAAATAGAACTTAATTTAAAAACAGCACCCAACATCTTAAACATCAAAATTATCACCTTGCAAAGTCAAATAAACCTATTTTTCTCTAAATGGATTAGCAGAAAAAAAAAACAACTCACCATTAATGCTCTAAATGAAGAAAAATTCTGCTGGGATACTGGAGTACTTTTTATAGAGAAGTATAAACCCTTCTCTCTGATTCTCTAATAGATACTGCTGGACTTCTGAAGAGATTTTTAAAAACCCTTTGTCTTCACAATTTTACTCTATGTCAGTGTATTACTCTAAAGGTGAATACATTACCCTAAATACAGCCTTAATTAGAACTTTTTATCTTGTTTCCTAAGACAGTAATTATATTGGAAAACAATAGATTATTTTTGTTGTTTGTTTCTACGCAACTATGTATCTGCATACATACACAAAAGAACACATATAAGCGGTACACACACACAAACTCCTGCAATGATAACCAGCAAAAAACTTCCCACTATGCCACGGCAAATTTTTTATTTGCTTTTGAGATAAATATTTGCTAGACTACCTCTTGCACATTGTCTTCTCTGTTTTCCTCTGCTTAAGCTTCACTGGACTTGGGAAGACAAATTCACAAGTTGTTTTTATGTTTAAAATACATTTCTAAAAATTAATTACCACAGTACCTGTATAGTTTTAAAAAAAAATGTTGTGGCACTTCAGTTATTTAGAAACCTGAATGTTTCTCCAAAGTTTCATTTCTATTTTTGGTTCTCTCCCTTGTGCAGAAATGTTATGCCTGTTAATGCACATTACTGCGCATAAAATTGGACCAATAGCAGTCTTATAATCACACTAAAGAGGTAGACCTGGGGAACATTTTCTTTCTGAACAAGCGGTTCCTTTTCCTCTCCATGCCTCTTGCACATCAAGAAAGAAATTAGACCTCTAATTCACCAGCACTTTCAGTCATACCTACATAAGTGAGGATCACAGTGAACTTAGCCAGTAAGACCATACACCTAAAAAGTCTGAGAACAGGGGCTTGTCTTTCACAGGAACATGACACTGTATACTAGTGATGCACCTATCTTCCTTCAAAACACAAAAGAAAAGGTCTGTGAGAATCTGTGCTAAAATCAGCTCATCAGCAAGTCTACCGCTTCCCATCACAGCGTGTCACTACCATCCAATACATTCCAAGGCTTTATAAGGACACAGAAAAAAGACAATCACCATCGCAAAGCACTCAGAAGAAAACAAGTCAGACAAAGCAAACCTTCAGAGGTTCCCCCAACGCAAAGATGCAGAAAGAATATACAACAGACAGTATCAGAGTCCTCTTGGTTTGTGTACCACACAAACAACCTTTCCACCTCAGTTTCATCAATATTTCAGTTCAGTTTGCATACTAGACATGCAAGCTGTACACCCTCCCATTCTGTAATTGTTCCAAAACCTCTGAACTTTTTCATCACAGCTCATCTAGGTTAATTCGCCATCACATGCTCCCCCAACTTTTCTTCCTCCTTTTTCTTCCAGAAAAAAAAAAAAAAAAAAAGGGGTGTGTGGGGGTTTGGTTTTTTGGGGTTTTTTTTTTTTTGGGGGGGGTGTGTGTGTGGCAGTTTTTTTAACAACTACCTTTGTAGGAAGCACTGGTAATTTGTTCACTTCCCATAAGACGAAAAACTGCTTTTAAAAGTAACTTTAGAGGTATAACATTAGTTTTAATTTGTATACAATGCAGTTATTATCATTATATACTACAGGTTCTCAGTTTTTAACTGTAGTTTAAGAACAGAAAATATATGGAGATTACACCGTGTGAAGAAACAAAGTATTTAATATGGAACTTGCAAGGAAAAGGCTGTTCTCTGCTGAAATTATAATTTCTAATATCAAGCCAACTTACAGTAACAATGAAATAAAGCTTTCAAAAACACTCCTCTTCTCTCTCCTTGCCCATTATCACAGATAACGTGAAGGTTCCTAAGAACATCTGTAAGAATACACAGTTTCTTTGAAAAAAATCTATCATAAATACAATAAACACTTCAATAAGCTACAACCACTATTTGCGGCGAGCCTAATTTTAGGATATGGATTCTACAAAGATTCTACCTCTTCTAACCAGAAAAGATAAATACAAAAAATCAGTACTAGTTTCTGAAATTCTATAGCCACAAAACTGTTTCATTTGCCTGTATTTGAAGATTATGATATCAGTAACGAGCATTAAAGGTTTTTTCAAAAAGTAGTCTCAAGAACATACTAACATCCACTCAAGAAGACAGAAATTGACATTAAAAATGGCAACAAGAACACCCAGTTAAAAGTGGGAAAGCAACCTATCAAAAAAAATTTAATGAAGAAAAAAAAAAAAGGAAAAAACAACCAACCAAATCATAACCACCACACATCACCTTACTGAGAGCAGACAGACAAGAAACAGATACCACATCCTACCAGCAGCAGCATGAAGCAAGCTTCAGAGCTGCCATACTTCAGCAGATACAAGTAACATCCTCCAAAAACAATCTCCTGACTGCTTGTTTTTCGCCTTTACTGGAAAGAAATCTTGGATGGAAAACCAATCTCTGTCAATCAAGGAGCCACACTGGGAAAGTACATGGGATAAAGCACAACTCATGCTATCAAATGCACCAGTGTTATTCTGTGAAAAGGTAGACAGGACTTAATTCATTACCAATTTTTCAACATTGCAATAATTACACTTGTTAAAAAACTTCTAATTTCTTTTACTAGAACAGGACATGTTGGGTAAAAGCTTGTAAACAAAGGTGAATCATACAATACATACATACTTTGTCCTTTATTTCGCTTGTGCTCTGCAGATTTGTTAAGGGAAGTACTTTTACAAGAGTATGCTAACAGTTGCCCCCCCCCCCCCCCGAAAAAAAACCCAACCAAAAAACAGGAAAGTTACAAAAAAATCATCTCAATCCCTGTCTTCAGTTACAATTGGACAAATCAATACTGCACCTGTCATTTCTTCCATCCCGTTTCCCAATATGCAGCCTTTTCCCTGCTCTAGATGCTTTGTGAAGACAGTAACATTATCAACTACCCACTTCAGGGGCACAAAATATGCAGCAGTTCAAATCACTCAATAATATCACTTTCTAAAAAAACTGCATCACTATATTTACAATCAGATATCTTAGACTGCAACTTTCATCTTTTCTATTTTCACTTGGAAAAGAGTAAGGTTGTAACTCCAGTCTCAAAAACTTAGTATGGCAAGTATCTAACTTGCAACGTTAAGCATACTGAAAAGTTACCACACACTAACGACAGGCCTGAAATATTTCAAAGCCCAGCAATTCCACCTTTATTCTGATTTGAGCAGGAACTTCACACCCTTTGTATTAATTTTCAAGAAATACTGAATTACTAAATATCCCACTATCCTTTAACTAGTTGATTATGTGTAAGATTAAGCAGTCTGTATCAATCAGTAATTGTCAGCTAGAAATTTACCATTTCCAGGAGCTGGATTTAGTTACAACTAAAACTATCAGCTCCCATACCAAGAGCATGCATATAACCCACTCAGCTTAGAAATACTAAGTCAGTCAATATTTAGTGTAACCAAAACATGCATACACACTGTTAAGCCACTACCTTCCCCTGCCTTTAACCTCACTGTCAACATAAGAGAATTGCTGCAAAATTTTATCAATGCAGCAGCTGCTGTCTACAGTTAAACAGTGACAGAAATACAAAACGATTGGATACACACTTTTATTTGGATTATTTCTTTACTTTTAAATTTTAAAAAGTTTGTTCTCCTTCACTGAACTAATACCACTTATGAGTAAGTACCATAGAATTCTGGATAAACTTTGGACTAAGACAAAATACTTGTTAGATGACACTGCACTGTGTACTAGATAACATGACTGATCCCATGACTATTGCACTTTTTTAAAAGAAAATACACACTAGAAGTCTGTACAAACTCATTATATGATCTTTCTTGACAAACAGCTGTGATTTGAGCACCACATTACATTTCACAGTATTTGTGTTATGTAGAAATAAACTGTATTCGTATCTGGTTTTAAGTAACTACGGAAGTCAAGAGTGATCACTTCACATTCTTGCCTATCCAAGACAAGGTCTTCTACAGTTCTGTGAGCATGAGGATTTTTTTCTACCATTACCGCTTGTTTGAATAGTTTGTATTAACTGACACAAGTTTTGACTTGAGACAACTGTATACAGAGGCATGACAGTGTAGATACTATTTATTAAAACAAACAAACAACAAAAAAAAAAAAAAACCAACCAAAAAACAAACAAAACAATAATGCAAACTTAAGCATGTAAAGAATATTTTTTCATTATACTACAAACTACAAGAAATCCTTTAAACTCTCACACAATCCAGTAATACTTTTATGTATATTAACCAGAATGATTGACATTCACATTTCCTTGACTACCTTAAGCTCTTTTTCCAGTAACTGTATTAAGTGTGCATATGCACTACCAAAAAAAGTTGATTATCAAAAAATCAGCTTTTATTCAGAGTGCTCAAGAAGTGCTAAATGAATGTATCTTAAAGATGGACTTGTTTTATTTCACTAGCTATACCTTTACACTGAAGTTGGGTGGGCACTACTGTCATCTGACGGGAATCAGGCTTTATAGGCTATATCAACTTAAACCAGTCTCATAATCAGTTTAAAGGGAACACAACACTGCTCAGATATAACCCTATTTTATTAAATTATTTTTCTCCCAATCTCTGAATGTGTAATACAGTATAGTCACAATCCAGAATACAGAGGGTATGAATTCAACTTGGTTTAAAATAACTGTAACATTGAAGTAGCACATTTGATATTCAAATAATAGAAGCAATAAACCAAGGCATTCTTCTAACAACTGCATCACTTGAATATTACAGAAATACAGAATATGACAGAAATTTGTGTGAAAATGTAAAAACATGAGGAAAGTGAGTTGTTGACTAGCCAACAGCTCACAATCAGCAACCATTCAAAGAGTTTTAATTAAACCAACTTCAGGTGAAACTGCACAGCAAGTGACATCACTACTCTGTATTTTTTCCAGCTTTAGGTTCTCAGATATTTTGCAAGCTGGTAAGAAACTTGAAATTGTTTAAAATTATAAATGTGTGTAAGCATGTGTGTGTTTCATTACTACAGAGAATTTTATTACCTTTTCAGTCCCACTTTTTCCAAAGTGCCTTTAAAAATTTTCAATCAAAAGGAAAATATATTTGCAAGTAGGTTCTGTTAATGTTTGTAAGTACAAGGTCAAACTATTACACAAAATATTCCACTGATAACCTTTGAATTCAGCATCCATATCGAAAACCAACCCACCCTGCTAAAGTGGAAGGCATTGCCTCTATTGTTTAACATCCTGTTTATTTGAATGCTGATGCTCCTATTTCAATCAATTGTTGCTGCACTAAATCATCTCTCCAGGATGCTCTATGTGATCAGTGCTTTTTTATTCTAGTAGCCAGGTCACCTGTTGACATTTCAAGACATCAGTATTTTCTTTTAGCTTTCATACACACTCTCCTAGATACATTCCTTGTAGTGATACTTAGTATAAACTAGATGTTTGGCTTAATGAAATTTCATTGAAAGCTAGACTAAATACACCTTTGCTCTGATTCTGTTACAATATTTGTCAATTTTTTTTTTCAATTAAAAAAATACCATAAAGACTAAACAAAAGTAAAAAAATGTACCCATAAAAAGACAAGTTTCTTTGGTGACACTAACTTTCCTCCCCCCTTCACCTTACAAAACTGTTCTGTGGCTAATAATTTTTTAATTTTAAAAAATATCCATTTCAATGAACGCTAGATAGTAGAAATTATTTTAAGAACGTTATTTTAACTTCTATTATTGTAATTCTTGTGTGTCTCCACACATCCTGCTGCAGTTACATTAGGCTTGTAACACCAGCTTTTGACAAGTGTAACAGTATGTCACTGCTGCCTCTGCTCCTCCATGCGCTCTACTTAAAAGTCTTCTCCAATAAGAAAATTGTTGCATTTTCTGTGGCACACTAAAAGCTTCTCTGCATCCGTTCTGCACTCAGTCTATTTATTCTTCCCTCAAATTACCTGCCTTACACAAGTTAGGTAGTGAAAGATTCTGTGTAGAAGGATCACATAAAACTACCAAAATGTTAATGCACTTCACTCCTAACTGTAGAGAATCCTATAGATTTGTTTTATAACTTAAATTAAAACTTCCTTTGCAGTTTGTATTAAAAAAAAATTTGGCCAAACTTCTCAGTAAATGTGGATAAAGATGCTTATCAGTCTTTTAAGAACACGAATCTGTTAATTCATTAACCTACACATGAAATAGTTTCTTACTCTAAAATCTGGTGCACATTCATTCCCCATGTGTCTGAAAACTAAGTTCCACGACACAATCTTCATAATTAAATTATGTGCTAGAAGGGGGAGGCAGAGATGAGACTATGGCTGCGAATGAGATTTTGCTTAAAAAGCTAGAGTTGTACACCGCTAATAGAAATTCATTTTTATATACCATGATTATTTTTCATTATCCCCGTGACTTGTCAGTTTACAGCCCATGCTACCCTAACATATTTCCCATAGACTATAAGCCGTAAGAAAGAAAACTTTCCAAATTTCAGATAAATTGTGTTGGTCATGACGAAGCTCATCACTGCAAACAGATGTAACCCAAACTTTGTCAGAAAAACCATGAGACCCTGAAGACAACTCGAAGCCCGAACACAGGACTTCGATACCTGAACTTTTCCTTCGCTGCTGCAAATCACCTCAGCTCCAGGAGCCCCACGCACTGCATACAGCAGCACTACCCCGGTACGTAGGGCACATCTGCCGCCCCCACGGCGGGTAAGAAACTTGCCGGGTCTTTTGCAACAACACAGTGCACTTCGGAGCCGCCCTTCTTCATACCAAGAAGGAATGGAATGAAGGGGAGGGAGAGAACAGTACGTTACCCCCTGCCCCGGGACAGCAGCAGGCAGTCTTGCCCGCGCTAACCCCAAGTCCGTGGGGACAACACGTACTGTGACCCGCTCTAGGGAGGAGAGCGGCAGCAAAACGGCAAAAAGTAGAACACAGATCGGCTCAGCAGGACTCGGGAGGGGACCGACAATTACCGGAGCCCTCAAGGATGACCCCGGCCACCCCCGGGCTGCCGTCACCTTCCTGCCCCAGCCACCCCTGCTTGTCACGGCGCGGGCCATTACCTGGCTCCCCACAGCCCTGCGTTGCTGGCGACCCGGCCCCGGGCGGCTCTCTCTGCGCCCTAGGCCTCGCCGCGACGGCACCGGGCTGCCCAGCTCCTCCGCGCTTGGCAATGGCGGCGGCCCCGCTCCCCACTCCCAGCTCCGCGCTCACTGGCTGCGCCGCTTCATGTGACCGAACAAAACCCTCCTCAACACAGCCCTTTGTGTCCGGCCCGGCCGGGACACCGGGGAGGCCGCTCACCGGTTCGGGGCGGGGGTGAGGGGTGACGGCAGGGACGGAGGAAGGCGACAGGAAAGACTGGGGAACATAGCACCTCGCCCGCCCTCTCTCCACCGTGCCACCACCAACACAGCCGCCGCCACCTCAGCCCGGCCACTTACCGCGGCGCGAGCGGCTGCGGCCGAGTCGCGATGCCGCAGCAGGTCAGAGGCGACCGCCATGTNACCCGCGCTGTCTCCGCCCGGCTTCTCGCGAAGCGGCGCGCACCCCCTCCCCTTCCCTCAGGGCTGCCGGCGTGGGGCGGGCATTTTGAAAAAAAAAAAAAAAAAAAAAAAAA